>JAGFPH010003354.1:142159-152213 GCA_018207615.1 Philaenus spumarius | reverse complement strand
TATGGCCCTAGAGGAAGCTACATACCAAATTTCATTCCAATCCATTCGGTAGTTTTTGAGAAATCGTGATGAGTGAGTCAGTGGGTTTTGGCTTTTATATATATAGATTAATCACTATTCAGGTCGTCATATGCACACACAAACACAAACACATTATTACCCAACCGGCTCAATCCGTGTCGCACTACAAATTATGTGTTGTGGACTTTGTGTTAGTAATGTGTTTGTGTGTGTATATGACGACCTGAATAGTGATTAATATAATTATATACTTGATAATGAGATTACGGTCTCGAAACGCGACGTAAAGTAGTACAACTCAAGAAGGCACAAGACGTACTAACAACCCTGTAAAATACTATAGTAATTTCCTGTAATTATTTCATTTTATGAAGTGACTTGGATACCAAAATCATGAAACTAAATATGTAGGCCTGCTGTGATGACATTAATTAAATTTTTTACTAACTTTAAACGCTAATTAATTCAACCAAGGAACCTTTAAAATGTAGATTGATTATAAAATGTTTAAAACATAAATACAATAAGTTAGTTTAACTTTTTGAGACCAAAATACTCCGTTTGAGAAACTCACGATTTACAAAAAATACATCGCCCAACAACTACGGTACAAATAATTCAGGTGCATGATTTTTACCTTACTGTAATAGTAGACTATAAATTATACCAGTATCTTACTATGTATAATGTGTAATAGTAACTTACTTATATTTATCCGTAAAAAAAATGATCTAACTAAACATTTTTACGATTGATTATTTCACAACTTGTGGAAAAAGCGAGGAGGCTACATTTTTTAGCGAGCAATCGTCAAGTAACCTTCACAAAAACCTAACATTATTTTAGAATTTATCATTAAAATATACAGTTCAACAACAACAACAACTGCATGCATCAAGCAGCAGCACTGTTGTTGTTAAGCATTATTATCAATCTAACATTATGTGTAACTTAATTTTTGACAAAATTTAGCCTAAGCGTTTTCAACTTTGTTCGATTTTACACTTTTAAGCCCATAAATAAAAACCCAAACACATTTTTATTACTGTATTTGTTTTCTCTTAAAACAATAACCAAAGGTCTCTGCATCTATTTCCTAGTGTGAGGAACTGTACACCATATTCACATCAACAACCGTCACCAGCAGATTCGGTTTTTATTGACTTCATTTATTTATTTGTATGGTGGGTAAAGTTTCGCTTCAGCCAACCAGATGTTATGAATTAATTATGTAGTTCAGGAGGGCAATTCCCTTAAATTAATATAGTATTCTGCCTGGTAACTGACAAAAGTAGTTTTTTCTTCCGAATTTCTGTATTTTCTCACGGATGTCATGCCACCTACGTTTAATAGTGTTTATAATGTTCAATTCCACAATGTCTGCTGATAAGATTTTATTGTTTCATAAATATTATGTATGTTTCATTTGATTGCATTGAATATCGTTTTATAATCCCTGTTCTATTTTTCTAGCCTAATACTAAGGTTTATAAAAAAATTTCAAGTAAGCCTATTTGTTCGAACTTTTTCATTAATTTTGTCTTATTATTTACCTTTCTGGTGTCGTGAAGTGTTTAGTTTCTTTTCTTTAGGACAAACATAGCGAAAATGGCTAAACTCTACCTGAATGTTTGTAATCAGACAACTAATAGTATTGGAAAAAGGGTAAACTAAATATATTGTGATCGTTTTGCGGAAAAATTAACATTTAAATATAAAACAAATACTATTAACAAAATAATAAATTCAAAATAATATAAACTTTCAAAAATGTCGTTTTTAACCTGCTGACATTAAATATCTTATTGTAAAAAGTACAATACAAAGTACTTTTTTTTAATACAAAATGGCGGATTACGGCTAAACTAAGCCAAAATCGAAAAATGTTATACTACATTTTCGACTTACTTTTGCATGTAAAATCTGAATCTGCATAGCCCGCTACAAAATTAACTAAAAACTTTGTTAAACTTAAAAAAATATATGATTTTAGGCTAATTTTGTTTGTTGTAGACAATTACCAAGAAATAATGTTTTTGTCGATAACTCGGTTATCCTTTGACCTACTGAAACTACAAAAAAAAACTACTGTCTGTCGTTAAAAAATAAAAATATTTTGTCTCTTGTAATTTTTTTGTAAAGTTAACGGTTTTTAAGATATTCCACGTTAAAAATTTGTAACGGCCGCCATTTTGAAAATTATAAAAATAAATTCTTTGTGTTTGGTATACTTGTTAATTGTAACATATAAAATGCTTATTCTAAATTTGAACTTTATATCTTATCTACTTCCAGAGTTACAGTGAACTTTTGTAAAAAAATAAAATGGCGAATTACGGCTAAACTAAGCCGAAATCGAAAAAATGTTATACTACATTTTCGACTTATTTTTGCATGTAGAATCTGAATCTGCATAGCCCGCTACGCTTTACTGAATCACCCTGTAGATCTATAAACAATACTTATAATTGTCCAATTTTAATAAATTTTAGATATTTATTATCAGCAAAGTATGACCAAACATGTTATGATAAGAAATATTGAAAAATGTATCAGAAGAAAAAAATAATAATTTGCAATTTCGAAAGAGCCTTCTCAGGAAGTGCACCTGTGAGTCAGCGCGATAAGGCACATCCGCTCGTCTCAACAGTGCGACGTTGCCGATACCATTTTCACAGTAAACTCCAAAAATCCCAAGTGCAAAGTTATAGGGCGTGTAGTATAAATGGCGGGTAGCCATAAAACGGAGCATTTTTAGACCTATGTTTATTGGAACTTTTAATCTTATTAGGATGGGGGGAATCACGTCCTGAATTCTCGGAATATTTTTTCTGAACACCCTGTATATGATATTCATTTTTTGGGTGCCAAGTCACAAATAAATATAATATATGTTTATATTATATATGTAAACATATACCAAACCCTGTATATGTTTGGTTTGCAGGATAAGAGTAAACAGACTGACAGGAAGCAGGACATGTTCACCGCCGGAAGTGTTGCGCTTGCCTTTATTTGAGAAACATTTCGCTCGTTATATATTGCTTTGGCAGTCGTATTTTGTTTTAAAAGTGTGTAGTGTTTGTACAACAGTTGTTTCTCGTGCTCTAATATTTCCATTATTTATGTTCACGTATTACGATAAAAATGTAGAAATTTCAAGAACTTGAAATGCATGCATCCTAGACTGTCAACACAGCCAATAACTTTAATCTTATTTGTACACAATGCAGGGCTGGATTTCTAAATAGGCTGAGTAGGCTACGTTACAAAAAATAAATTGTACACATTCCTTAAACCAATTTAGAGCTATTATAGCCTACTTATAAAACAAGATAACACCAATTGCATCTGTATTTGTGTAAAAAGAATCTAAATACACTAGTGGGCCCACTGGCCAGAGTCTCACGCAAATTTTATGTGTGCGCGCTCTATGTTTTGACCGATTTTTAGGGAACTAAACGAGCTACAAGGTCGTGTATAGAAACGAAATGTGCAAAATAATCTCCTATATTTATTTATTAACACAAAACCCCAAGAGAAGAAGATTAAGTGTTGACTTCAGCGTTATTTTATTAAACAACCCCAGTCCAAAAATTCAGAAAAACAAAACAAAACCCAGAGGTGATAGAATCCGGTAACCCTATCCCTAAACATAAAGTTTGAAACAGCAAAACTAATAAATCAATCACGCAGCTGAACCACTGACGTGAGTTCAGCGAATTTCCACAATTAGTGCTAGGTTGGCGTGTGAAGTAGGCTACGCAGTGTTTCCTACTAGCTTACAATTTAGTGCTAGAAGCTCTACAATTGGCTTGTGAAGCTCACAGTGTTTCTTACTAGCTTACAATATTATTCAGCGATTTAAAGGACACCCGCGCAACTGCGGTAATCTTTGCATGGGCTAAATTTTGGGGGAACCAAACGAACTACAAGGTTGTGTAAACAGTTTGGCTTACGATCTCGTCCAAACCAATTACAAAACCAACGTGTGTACCAAATTTGGACCAAATCGGATGAAAATAGCGGCCTGTTCAGACACAACGTGCATTTTGAGTTGAAAGTGAAGTTTCACTGCGATTTTAGACTTGAAAAACTAAATGGGGGCGGTAAATGTTATCAAGCCTACAGGAAGAAAACTCCTAAATCCGGCCCTAATACAAGGGTTTGTCTTTATACCACTTGGGTATTGTTTAGGATACATTTTTATCTATTGAATGCCTGAAACATTCAGGTTTTAAGTCAATTTTGAATTACCTAAGCTGGAAACATAATATAAACTAGTTGTTCTGTGAATTGCGTAGACCGCACCAGTTTCCTTTTTTGGAAATTTACATTTAAAGTTATTTTGGTTTGTCAAGTTATCAATATTTGTCAGTCAGTTTGTAAAGTGATTTTATTTTGTACTACAGTATTTGTATTATTGTCTTGGTTGACTGACTCCATTTATAACTACAATAAGTAAAATTACTTAAAAATCACGTCCATATCAATTTGATACACATGAGAAAAATATAACTTAAAAAATGTTACGTTGAATGTGTTATACAGAGTGTCTTTTAAATGGGCCACCACTGGTATATTGTAAAATATAAATCTAACAACAGCATACTTTAAATGGGGAATTTTTCCTTGTTTTTTGAGAAATGTTTTTTTACATAAATGTAAAATGGCCGCCATTTTTCAATATGGCGGTAAACTTTCATACTTATTTTGAAACAACCTATATTTTATGATGATTTTGGATTTTACAAGTTATTTTAAGACTTGTTTGTTCTTTATATATTTTTTTTTTATACGACTGACCGTTTAAAAGTTAGAGAGGTGTAAATTTTTTTTAAACACCCCTAAAAAGAGCTAAAGATATTTTTGTATGGAAACGTTTTGAACAATAAAAACGATCTTAACACTAACAAAGCATTTTGAACCTAGCCTTAAAGCATTTTGTTAGTTATAGTTTCATTACTGTAGCCCTTGCATCACTGATAATGACGACTTGTCGTTTAAACGCGTTAGCAGTTACTAAACGTATCTGTTGTAAGATTTTGTGTATTAGTTATAGTTTGATTAGGCCTACTGTAGCCCGTGCATCACTGAGAATGACGACTTGTCGTTGAAACGCGTTTGAAGTTATTAAACGTGTTTGTTGTAAGATTTTTTGTTCAGCTTTTATTTTATCTAATAAAGCATTGTTTAGAAAAACAAAAACATTTTTCAAAGGCAAACAAAAGATTTGTCACACTTGAAAAATGTAGTTGATAACAGATGTTCAATATCAGTTGTTTATTCTCATTGTTGCAAATTTTTGTTTATCGAAAGCAAATATAAGCTGATTTAGAATCCAGAATTCAGTAAAATCCAAAACCATCATAAAATATAGGGTGTTCCGTAAAAAATTGGCCTCCGATTTCCAATATAAAAACATTAAAAACTGAATTTTAAAATGACAACTTGTAGCCTAATAAACAGAGTGCTTTCGATAAATAACAATTTGCAACAATGAGAATGAACAACTGATATTGACCATCTGATATCAACTTAATTTCTCATGTGTGACAAAAATGTAGTTTTGTCACTTTGTTCCTCTGTATTATGGGCTTAAAAAATTAACAAAAACCATACTTGTTGATTTTAAAAAGTTATTTGTTTGCCTAAACACTGCTTTATTAGTGTAGAGAGCGTTTTATTGGTTCAAAACGTTTCCCTACAAAACTATCTTCCGCTCACAGGTAGGGTGTTATTACACCCCTCTAACTTTTAAACGGTTAGTCGTAGGAAAAAAAACAAGTACAAAAAAGTCTTAAAATAACTAGTAAAATCCCAAATCACAATAAAATATACGGTATTCTATAAGAAATTCGAAAGTTGACTCCAATATTGGAAAATGGTGGCCGTTTACAAATATTGTAAATAGGCCCCTACATATTTTTTAATTTCTCCAAAAAAAACAGGAAAGGTTTCCTATTTAAAGTTTGCTGTCAGCTTTATAGTTTACAAGATACAAATGGAGGCCCATTTAAAAAAGGCACTCTGTATAGCCTAACTAATGTAAACTGTTTAATTTGTTTTCAGATTATAAGTGGAGAAATATGTACATTTTTTACAATTCCTTTTGTGTACCTCCGTCATTCTTCAAACAGCAAACTATAGAACAATCAATTAAAAAAAAACAACTATTCTTTCAATGCCATTTGTTTCAAAGTATTTTCAACATGGTAAATGTACAGAGTCTACAATAAAACACTTTTACTCAAATACCTAAAATAAAGAAAGGAAAACAAAATAATAATCATACATTTTAATATTAAATCTACTTAAATCAACGATTTTAACTCAAAATATTTGAAATACATTCATTTAGATAAAACGATAGTAAGTTGCTATTTATCGTGAATAATTCATACCAATAACCTAAAATACAGTTAGTGATTTTTTATACTATAGTTTTATGTTTTTAGGAATATGTATTTCCAACATGGTAAAGTAGAGAGCATCCAATTAAACATTATACTATAATAATGGCGGAACTTCTAGACCTTGAGGCACAGTTTTGGTACAGAGGACATAAGTAGGCTAATACTAGAGTGTTCGAAGGATAGGGAGATGTGTTTCGCGGGTTTCGCCTTCCTTTACTGAAAATGGTGTAGCGTCGGAACAGAGCTTAGAGGCCAAGAGACTAGC
Organism: Philaenus spumarius; assembly: GCA_018207615.1. NCBI lineage: Eukaryota > Metazoa > Arthropoda > Insecta > Hemiptera > Aphrophoridae > Philaenus > Philaenus spumarius. The sequence continues at coordinate 145,511 of JAGFPH010003354.1, read as the reverse complement.
GACGTTGCTGTTTTGAACAGTGTGTGTGAGAGAGAGGGGAGATGGACAGCTGATGCACGCACGCGCACACCCCTACTCAACTCGACACCAGCCGACATCCGTATCTCATTGCATTTTGACTACTGGTGCACTGATAATTTTTGCAGCGGGAATTCTTGTATAATGGGTCTAAAGTTTTGTGAAAATAAAGTACACTATTTATTCAATAAAACGGAATATATTATACCATGTACATTTACAAAAACGAACATCATCAGTGGACAAATGTAATTCAATCATAGTACTGTACAAATACATAAAACTACAGTTTAAAGTTATCTAACTAGTTAAGTTGTAGTACTAGCCGCATATAAATATAACTAAAAATGAATAATAGTTATGAAAAATAAACAAAGAATTTAAAAGAATAGTGAGTGATTAAACAATTTCTATTTAAATAGGGAATATTTAATAATACAACTATTATAATTTATGTGTGTCGATCGTAAAACAGTGCAACAAATGAACACTTGCTGCGAACCCACACAAAATTATGTAAAACAATAAAAATTTGAGAGTTAGATTGATTACAACAGTATTCTTAATACAGTAATTTGAAGCATATACAAGGCTAATTTGCTCAAAGCAGCATTTGACGAATTTCTTTCACAATATATATAATTAATACACTTACCTATAGTATATGTTTACGGAGTTTGTTTAACATTGACCAATTATTTTGTCCAATACAAGTCTTTAAAAAATGTATTGTATTTCGCGAGATTTCCGACTTTTGAAGCATATTCAAGGCTAATATTCTTAAAGAAGTATTCAAAGAATTTCTTTAAAAAATATATATAATATAGGCCTATACAATGACCTAAAATATGTGTTTACCAAGTTTGTTTAATATTAAGCAATTATTTTGTTCAGTACATGTGTTTAAAAAATGTATTTATTTTGCGTGTTTGTAAATGACCGATGTAAATCGTACTGTACCTACTTGCTTACAACCTTTATATAAAAAAGTATTTCACATTTTAGAGAAAAATATGACAAATATCTATAATAAGTAAGATTTTGTTTCATAAAATGTGTAAAATGTTATAACTGTGATGTAAAATTTTACTAAGTTTTTTTATAAAATAAAAGTGATGACAACAAAAATGTACAAAGCGAGAAATTTTTGTATTTTTAAGACAAACAGAAAATTTTTTGTGAGAAATTTGTTGATAATTAGTGGAATTAACTTTTTTATTTGAAACAATTTTCTGTACGACCCTTTGTATAGTCAGGAGAAAGGTAATTCCTGTAATGAATACATTTTGCGCTTGTTTGACATTGGTTTGGTGCGATCTTGGCTGTTCCGTAGGTCCAACACAATGACACCATAATACTATCTCGCTTTAATCATACTGTATTTAAAGTTTTAGGTTTTGTATTCTTTTAACATTGTATTGTTAATCGCCAGGTTGGTGAAAGTTAGTAAATACAGATACGAAATTTTTGTGGGAAAGGTAAATAGGATTATGTTAAGGGGAAGGGAATCTCAGGAAATACTTCCTGCCTTCCTGCTCTCTTTATATGTCGATTCCAAGAACGCATTCTCCTCATAATTTTTAACACATGCGCAAAGATTTTATTTGCTTTTATTTAAAATTACTTAAATAATGTAAACTGTTTAAGTTTGTTTGAGCATGGTTGGTAGTAATATATAATGAATGGTATTTATTGTGGTATTAATAAATTGAATTATAATTGTGTATTTAAATGTATATAAATAAAGTATAATGTGTGTTTATAAAAAATAATAATACATTTTTGTAATTTGTAATTTTGAAAATAGATCAATTGTTTTGTTATTAGATTAACAGTACATTAATTAATTAACACCGTTATCGTTTTCGTTTTTATGATTTTTTATTGGGATTGTTCGGAATTGTTGTTGATTTGTTATTGAATTGCCCTGACCTTAACAATTATTGTTATATTTATTTATAATATAAATAACAATAATTATTGTACTGGATGCCCGGGCTGTATTGGAGCATAAAAGGCCGGCCACACACTGCAGCAGTCAAGGCGAGGCAAGGCAACGTAAGACAAGTCGCTGGAATTGCCTTGTCGCAAAGCGAACACACACAGCAGAAGGCGAGGCAAGTCAAGACACCAAAGTTTGTTGCAGTGTGTGGCCGGCCTAAGACTGTTTTAATAACGTATTCACAAGGGTTAAAATGTGTTTATATTGAAACTTAAGTTCAATTGCGTGTAGGGTATTTCATTTTATATTTCAACAATATAAATAAACTTTATTAGGACTGGCTATTGTATCTGGATGCCCGGGCTGTATTGGAGCATAAGACTGTTTTAATAACGTACTTGAAAGAGTTGCAAATACAACGAACTTATTTTGAATTTCAACAAAACAGTTTCTGTACACACTTTTCAACCGAAATTAAATAGATTTACACTTAAATAATACTTTCTAATACAGTCTAAGAAATTATTTCTTTTAGTGCACAAAAACAATAATATTCGTCATTTAAATTTATTGGTATGGGCTATAGATCCAATATTTACAATTACAGAGTTTGCTAATTAAAATTAAATTTTTTCTTTCCTTCTTCAGCAGTATTTAAATAAATTAGATTTTATTTCTTCATTTTTGCAGTAAGCACTTTCACATAAGCATGTTACAGGTCTAAGTTGTTAATAATAACGTTTAACTATTATAAATCGTCAACTCAAGGGTCGGCTCTAGTAAAACAGAAAGCAACCTGCGACTCCAGCGTAGTGGCGGTATGTTACGCGGATATTGCTCATCCTAAATCCATTTAAAACCCGCAATTGTTAAAATAGCGTTTTTTAAAAAACACCAAACTCTTGGGGACAAAATTCTTCATGCGAATGGCTTGGTAGTTTTTCGCTATAATTAATAGCGACAACATAAAAAATATTAACAATAAATGTTTTAAATTGTTAATAAATATTAAACAAAAGGTTTTCATAGTTTTGGAAAAGCCATTTGCATGCATATTGGCCATAGCTTTAAAATGACATATCGTTCGTAATAATCCGATCAAAAATAAAGGAAAGATTTGGATTTTATTTAACATTGGTGTTATGGAGTGTCAGCCGACCCTTAAATTGATTTCTTTAATGTTTGCATGGGATTAGATCCACTAAGTATGTTAATATAAATATATATGAAAAAAATTACTAGGAAACTTCTGCATGAGCATGTGTAAACAGGGTGTCTACCAACTGGGAAAACCGGGGAAACCAGGAAATAGCCGGGAATGTGAATAAACCTTGAAAATTCCGGGATATAGCCGTGATTTTGATGTGTAACCGGGAATTGTATTCCTTCACT
>JAGFPH010003354.1:114854-142059 GCA_018207615.1 Philaenus spumarius | reverse complement strand
TAAATAAATGAAATGAAATACCACACAGTTAGAAAGTGTAAAGACTATACTACACTAACCATTGGTGTTGTAACTGCTTGATGAATGGGCTGACTCATAGTATGGAAGCATACTGGTCTGAAAATAAACAGAGGAAACTATAACTATTCAAGCTAGGTGTAAGTGTTCCCTTAACCAAAGTAGTAGTTAAAGCTCCTTGACTGATAGTGTTGGAAACCCGATACATAATACATAACAATAAAATATCTTTGAAACACAAACACAAATGCAAAACTTGTCTTCTAAAACTACAAACTGCTCAGATGTTTCTATTCATACCTTAATTTCACATTAGGCATACACCATACTGATTGATTCATTATTTACACCAATAAAATTGTTCTGTTTCAAATTCAAACCTACTTGTCTGCAATTTAATACTATTTCACATTACACAAAAATAAGGTCTGCATATAATTTTATAATAACTGACAATAATTTAGTAATTTATACAAATTGCATTTTTTCATAATGCATACATTTACATATGTTACAAATGACTTGCATTCTACTTACATCTTTCATCTCACTAATGTCCAATGGAACTCGTACATTTAATGAGGACTCAGACCTATACAAATACAAAAATTTGATTTAATCACACTTTGTAAAAACAATGTTAAGAGACTTATTGCAAACTAGAAAACAACATCAATTTGTAAGAATGAGGAAATTAAACAAAATTAACAAACTACACAAAAGTTAGTTTTAAACCATACTTAAAGATTTTTGATTTGACAGCCAGAAAAAAATCTTTTAATCATTGTATTCTTAGAACCACCATTAAATCAGCTCCTGACATTTACATCAATATTTTTTACTATAAATTTCATTATAAAAACAAGAACATTGTTATTTTATAATTTCTGATATTGGTGTATAATAATTTTTTTTAAATATAAATTATTTGCAAGGATTACCTTTTTAATTTATGATGATTTTTCTCAAGTAAGTTCCATGAACTAAAAACTAACTAATAAAAAATTTTAATTCACTTTTTACATAGTTTCCGAGTTTCTTCAAACATTTTTCATATCGTGAAAGTTGTAAAAGTCAGCCAAGATGTATAGAATACCAGGTGGGCCCGTTCCTGGCTGCTGGCACCCCCTCCCGCCCACCCATAGCTGCTGTGACGTCGACGCGTCTACTCGGCTGCTTAGCATTACTGTATACAACGCGTCTCTAGAAGCATCTTTTAAGACCGTTAGGTAAACCATTGAGTGTAGAATAGATACTGGTTCTATGATTGAATGGATCACGTTGAAACTCGACCATGGTTGTTATAGAAAAATATTTATAAAACGTGTTAAACAATCAGTTAACAGTTAAGCACTAACATAACAAAACGAACTCTTCAGTTGAAGTGGATGTGTACTTAAATGTTATGAATAATTTTACTAAAGCAAGACAAAGTTAGACACAAAGGGAAATAAAAACATTCATATTATACATATTCGTTTGTATAATTATATGACTTTAATGATATGATATGTAATATACAAAGTGTAAAGAGTGGAGTTTTATTTTCAAGCATGTTTTATTTCATTACAAATACTCTTCATTGTTAAAGTCTGTTGGTATACTTTCACACCATGTTAATAAACGCACATTTTTTATTTTTTTTATTCCGGTTTTCTTTACTAATTTCCCTTGTTTGCTTAATTTAGAAATTTGATTATAATAAAAACTCTTGTTCTTGCAAATCTTCTAATAAATTTTGCTGAGACATGAGGGAATTCTTCTTTCAATATGTCATAAAAGTAGTTCACAATTCCAGCTTCTTTTTTATCCATCCATGTTCTTCACCGTGGATTTGTTCAAATATCTTGTTCCCCGTTGACACCATTTCTACCAAATCTTTCCTTGGAGTAGTCAATCCTCCTCTACTTAAGTCTCAATCCATCCGTTGACCACAACATCCTCTTCAGAATACAGTTTGTCTTCTTTGTTTTTAAAGGCTAAATATCCCGCAATATACCTCAACGCTTGTATGCGTCGATAACTTAAATTTTCAGGAGCTTCAATTGAGTTAAATTCCCCCTCATCATATTCATACTCAACAGTAGTACTCTCAGTGTGTGTAACATTTGGTTTTATACCTTAAAAAACTTCACTGGTTAGATAAGGATTTTTCACTGGTTGGTGTTCGGTCTCGTGTGCATTCGATGTACTAGGCAGGGAAAGTTTAGATCCTAAAAAATTCTAGATCTATTTTTAAATTCGGTAGGTGTTGGATTCTCATAACCAAAACCGGCAGCTCGAATTCTAGAAAAGAATCCTTCAAGTACATCTTGATTCAGGCGACATGTTAAAATTAATGTAATGGTACTTCGGCAAAAAATCAAAGGGCTTAGTAAATCACTCGAGGATTATTGGGGTCGGTAATTCCGAATCTGCCTTTCAAAAATATGTCCCATCACCCTTGGACCTCCATGTTGGTGGGGGGGGGGGGGGGGGGCCACTTCGGTAAAACATGTGAAGGCCCACTGATTGATTCTACTGCAATGAGATACCCTACTTTGTTACTTTTTGCCAAAGTGCCCTAGGGGTCCCAGGGTGGTCGGACATATTTTTCAAGGGCGGATTGGGAATCTGCGACCCCCAAAACCCCTGTATAAAAATTTTGATAAGTTTTCATGAATTCAAACAAGTTTTATAAATTATGGAAATGATGCACTTCTAGATGCACTTTATGCATGGCCAAAATGCACTTTTTGTCTGCCGACAAGGTATTATATGTAGACTTTTTTCCTGAGACTTCTCCGAACACAATGCCAAAAACCACATTTTGATCGATGCTGTAGAAAAATATTTAGGATTTATTGTCTAATTTCCCTGTTCTATATACATCTTGGCGGCAATACACATCTTGCAGTGGTGGCGGGAGTAGATATGGCTACATCATCACGCCTTTGCACCCTCCACTCACTAGCGTCAGGCACGGATCGGGCCCACCTGGTATTCTATACATCTTGAAAGTCAGCTGCTTGTGAGGATAGCAATTTTACTTCCACCTTGTTGAAACTCTTGCCGCAAGAAGTGATTTTAGATAGCAAAAGGTGATGATCATTCAGCACAGAGTAGAATGGTGAATATTTAAATTCTTCACATCCAAAAGATTCTCGAATTAGAAACATACATTAAATCGTCTGTTAGTGATTAAACATTTTTAATTTCCAGCCCAATTTTTGCAGTTTACTATCACTTGTTGCATTTTAAAAACATAGCTTACATAGTAATAGAATCGCTGCGGTTGATGCCAGCAATCCTCAATTTGTATTCATAGGAGTATTTAAGTTATGGAAGTGGAGTAACTCACAGATAAATTAGATTTAAAAATGACAACACGATCCTGACATTTATTGATTTGTTCAGGGTTTTTAATGCTTGAAACACCAGCATCTTAGAACAACCACATACGGGAACCATCTTTGACCAACAACACATGTACGTAATAACTTATTATAAACTAGATACTAGTAGGGTTACCAGGCGATATAAGCCCGACAGTGCTATTCACCCATAACCCTATTTCACTTAGATTATGGGACTACTCACTGTCATAACGGCCCTCGAGAACCGGCAGCAATGCACAGTAGTCTTACCTGGCCATAATTTAGTGAGTCCCGTCGAAGTCGGCATACTGCTACAAAAAAGCATATTAGATCTGTTACCAATCTGTGCCGATTCTGCTACCATTGCCTACTCAATCGTCATCGCACTCCACACAGTTATTCCGTGGCACGGGCAGTCATTGACACTTAATCCTAATCCTGATATTGAGCGCGTCACACATGTAAAAAGACCTAGTTTGAAAAAAATAATTAAGTTCCTCCGATAATCCATTTAAAAATGGTGACCAAAAACTTTTATAATGAAAAGAGGCTAATTCAGAAACAGTAGGCTAAATTTGGATAAAAACGTCAGAAGTATATTTTCGTAGTCTGTTTCATTTCCTATCCAATGGTATAACTGTCAAAACCATTGAACAAAAGGTAATAGTTGATCAGTGTTCAGTAGGTTAGCTTAATGGGTTCAACACCAATAAGAACAAAGTGTAGGCAATAATTAATTTGCAAGACCAAGTTTTGATTTATACTATTTCGATAGAAAATCAAACAGGCTAAAAATAATTACTCTTGGTGTTTTTTTTATAAAAACATATGGTTTTTTAGTTATTTTCATTTTAAATGTTTTATTGCTGCCATTTTGAAACAGATTGTTAACAATTAATTAAACTGCTCATGCTAATTTTTTGCAACGACAAGCATATTTTCAACAGTTCGCCAAATATAGTAATTACAAACCAATCCAAAAGTGTTCAATAGCTTTTTTGTAGAGAAAGGTTCAAAGAATTTATATATGCTAGTAAAAAAATGATTGATGTAAAATTTACAAAGTTATTAGCTCAAAAAACAATAAATGTTCAGTAACGAAAGAAAAAGTTCAACTTTAGGCCTACATAAAAGTAGTAAAAATGTTTTGTATTTTTTTCAAAATGTAAAAAAGTTTTGTAACTTAGTTCTAAATAGAATTTGTATAAAAATATTTATCAATTTCAAATTTCTTACTTTGAAAATACCAGTTTTGATGTTCTTACTACAAGACTGCCAACAATACTGGCCTAGTTTGAATAGTAATTTAGGAATTACCCCTTGCCCAAATATGAAATAAGAAAGTGTAGAGAATAAATCATATATGTTATCCATTTACTTATAAATTCTCATTTTGTAAACTATATTTCACATTGTATTACTTGATTCACAAAATTAGAATAAACTGTCAAAAAGTTCGTGCGGATAAAGGGCATACAAAGTGACTGTTAGAAGAGCGTGGGAATCAGACTTGCGTTGCAATCTCAAGTGGAGGTTTGAATTCTATGAAAGTCTGTATTTCCCACTGCTGTGTGAATAACATCTAACTATACTCGTGGCCACGAAATTAGGCGGGTGATAGAAATGGCAGTGTTGCCACTTCGTGCTGTAGTTATTTATACAAATACACCCGTTAATTAAAGATTTTTGAAGCGCAAGGTAGTGTGCTTTCTCTCGAGCTTGTGAATCGGTCTACAGAGCATATTGAAATAAAATTATACCACTGCCTTCAGAAAATGCTACTGATTCCAATGGTATGACTTTTTTATTTTTATAACGGCAGCAAATAATTAACAAAAATAAAAAACCTAAATTGTAATTTAATTCAAAACCGCCATGTATTGAATTTTTCACCAAGCGAGGATTTTTTTGTCTTTTTGGTCAGGAAGATTTCGTCTACCGTAAAGTTGTAGAAAATCGTATGACTAAAATTTTTTGTTCGAAAGTTTTTTTTATGAGATTCTTAGTTTAGTTGTAAAATGCATAACTGTATGAAACAAAAACAAAGACACGCGGGCGCTCGGCGAGAACCGTAGCTCGTAACCCTTGTTTAATGTTGTAAGTTGCTATTTTATATTCAAGAGTAAAAAAGGAAATAATTTAAATGTTTATAGACAACATTTCCTTTACATAGTATATGATGATGATACCATTATTTTTTTCATTTAAGCCATAATTCCAGTTATTTTTTTCTTATCTTAATAAAATTCCAACAACGTTTTTTAGACTTTTTAGTTAATTCCTGAAGCAAACTAACTCGTACTGTGTGTGAATAAGAAATGTAGGCTACATTTTAATAATAAAAAAGTAATTAAAAATTGTATTTTCGTAACAAAGTATTTTTAAGCCTTTATTCATTTTGTTGTTCATTTAGCACCCCACAGGAAACATGTGCGAGATTGAAGACACCACAGTCGTGAACAACTTTACTTCCCATAATTTTCCTATACCTCGTTTTTACAATGTATTTACAGTACTCTATTATAATTTACAAAATTTATAAGCGATTCTGTTTGTATACAAAGTACAGTAGCCTAATTAAAATTTATAGGATAACCTATTTAAAGAAAAATGATTAATTAAATATAATTTTAAACTAATATAATTACCTTTTATATTATATCCGTCTTGTGACTTCGTTTATTTTGTAAGTTAATACGCGTTTCGGGTCCGTGGTCCCATCATCAGTTTAACTCAAATCTGCTCCGTTGGAGGTCGTTAAATATTTATATTAAAAACACATAAAACACAACAAGTAACCTGCACATACATAAACTTAAGTTTCGAGGGTAACATCACGATGCACACTCTAAATGGTAATTATATTAATTTATAATTATATTTGATTTATAGAAGTCACTTGGATACCACAAAATGGAATTTAAAAAGAAAAATCATGATTCATTTTAAGTTAATATGAATCAGTTATTCAGTTTATTCACTAATCTCACTGTCAGTGGCGTCTTCATTTAGTTTGATTATGAAGGGCTCCATTGTGTCATCCCTGACGATGTCCCTTGCCCAATCATCTGTCTGTAATTTTTCAGCGTGTTTGAAACACTTTTCCCAGTCGCTTGAAGTCACGTGAACGATGGCTTTGGAGGTTAGTTTCTCAACATCTTTGATTTTAAACGTCTTGTTTCTTTCTGCCACTTCTCTTTTAACTTGTACCCAGATCAACTCTATAGGGTTGTACTGACAATGGTAGGGTGGTAAACGTACAACTTCATGGCCTAACGAAAGAGCCAATTCATCAAGCTCATACTTTTTTTCTTTTTTTAATGGAGCAACTTTTTCCAGTAGTTCAGCCCTGGTTTCCTGTTCTTCAAAACTGATATTCTTGTTCAGCAACCACTCTTGTATATCTTTCTTCTTCCAGTTGGTAGTGGGAATTTTTTCAAGCAACACTGAGTGATACGGAGCGTTATCCATGATTATCACTGAAGGTTCCTCAAGACTTAGAAGAAGTTCTTCAGAGAACCACTTTTTGAAAGATGTGTGGTTCATTTCCGAATGGTAGTCTGTGCCAGACTTCTTTGAACGGAAAACCCACTTACACTCAGATACAAATCCTTTGATTCCACCCACGTGGCAAACAATCAGCCGTCCACCTTTCCCCGTAGGTACTTTCAACCCTCCTCGCTTGTCGGAATGTTGCCAGATGAATTGTTTTGTGTGGGACTGGTTCACCCAAGTCTCGTCTAAATATATTCGTTGTCTCGGTTGTTCTTCTTGTCTTAGGGAATGCATTGTTCTTAAAAAACGTGTTCGAGCTACAACAATGTCCTGTCTTTCTAGCAAGAATTTCCTTCCGTCATTAGACCTTTTATACATGAATCCCAAGTTATGAAGCATTCGGCGGGTAGAACGTATACTCCCAGTATAACCAAATTTTTCTTGCAGCTGCATTCGCACTTTTTCTGCTGAAGGAAACTCTCCACGGTCATAAAATTCTAACACAGTCCGCCTAGCTACGTGTCACAATCAAAGTCATTCAGAACACTTACAGTTTTCTCCTGGTTGTATTTTTTCCTTGGCGAAACGAACAGTTTCTTATCGGGGGGTGGAGGAATGTTTAGCTTCATGACAACATCTTTGCACGGATTGTAAGCTTACATTACACATTTCCGCGGTCACTTCTTTGCTTTTATTAAAGTTTACAGTTTTCAAAAAACCTGGATTGGCTAACTTACGTACATATTTCAAAACGCTCACAATAACCGACTTTGATTGGCTACCACCTTTCTTTAGTCCTTCCAGTCTACGTCTAATGGGGTGTGTTGGTCCAATCTCACAATTCCTTCAGAATCGACAGGTAATATGTCTGAAGAACATCCTGGCTGATTACATTCACTATCCTATTAAACTACAAAAACACTGGGCATTTGCGATAACGACAACTCACTGTCAAAGACTGACTGACATAAGACCGTTTGCGAATGTTTCTTTACTTACTTTATTGCTTATGTCGGAGGGTGGGATGGGAAAAGAGCGGATGTAAAAACTTAAACCATATCTTTTGCAAACTTTCACACTTTACTGTTAATGGATGCCTTCCATTTATAATGTGTGTGTATGTGTGTACAGTAAATCTGTGTGTTTAGTTTGTGTATTATTGTTAATCTGTTTCACTATAAATTAAAGTTTATATTTAATTTAAATAAATTTCTGCTATTTTTTAATTAGTAAGTTTTCTTGAGTTAGTAAAAAATAAACATTTATGTTTATTGTATGAATATTATTCAATACAGGTTTATATAAAAATGTGTATGTATGTTTTTAGACCTATCTATATAGCCTAAAGATTTAAAGAAGTCACTTATTTTTTGTTCAAGACAGTTTTTAAATGATTCTACTTTTAGTTTATTTTATTTTATGCCAGTGGTATTTTTTCTCTATTTAGAGTACATTTTAAACTTTTTCTTTTGTAGGAATGCCCAATATAGGTTTTGCCTAATGGATTCCTATTTATCGCTAAAATATTAAATATCTAACATAATTTTAAATTTATTTGGTACTAATTTTGTGAACATATTGTAAATTATTATTCTCATACTGTTAAAAAATGTTGTTTTCTTTTTAAACATACAAATCATTTTGTCAAAAATATACATAAATTTGAAACGTTACCGGTAATTAAGACGTTACAATAACTGTAAAGTTATAAGCAACTTGATAGTTAAAAAACGAAGTCAGTTAATAGCATTTACAATAACTAATAACAGTCTGTGCCAGTCGATAACACTTTTATAGGAAAACAATTTCATTGCTTATCCCTACCGAGTAGCCAGGCAGAAAGGCAACACTGCACGGTTAGTGTTGCCAATTCGTGCTTGGAGTAGGCGAATCTCGACCTTCCGTCGCTAGGCTAGTTACATATCCAGCAACACCGCAATTTCTTTCACCCGCCTAATTTCGTGGCCACGAGTATAGTAAAATCTAGTTTACTTTACACAAAACGAAAGATCAAAGTTTTGCCTACAAAATGATATAAAGATATCAATAGAAATACAACCAATTGTAAGAGATATATCTCAAATGCAAAATGTGCTGTTTCGTTAGTTGAAAACTATCCAATTGCAAGGGTTTATAAAAAACCTTTATATTTTCGAAACTATAAGAGTGACGTCTTATTGGAACGCAGAAGAAGTTCAAATCTTGACGAATCCAATGGTATCGTTATATTATTGTCAAAATATTTCTGTCGAGCGGTAGGCTATTGAGTTTTATAGAAGTGACAAAGTTGAGTCATTTCTTTGTGTTTTATTCGCGCGGCATTATGTTTTCAGAAAACTACAATTTTAAAACGATGATTACTGTTGTAACTTTGGGTAAGTAAAGTCGACTAATGAACGTAACAAAAGAATCCTTTATTGGTAAAACATACCATCACAATTATTTTTACACAACGTAAAAGAAAAGCATGTCTTTAACATAGGAAGACATTACATGAACAGCCTGTACGATCTGACTGCCAGCAAACATCTGGCTTCTGGTCTGCGCACAGATTCTTCTGTAACCACAGACTAAAGATACTATCGTTGCATATTATACAGATAAACATAACAATTACGTATATAAATTATGTTTTAGAACAAATTTGTACAAAAATTTAAGTTTAAATTATTTTCTTTCCAACGGTTTTTGTTTTATTGTGATTGGTTAATTTTTAGTGGGTGAAATATGCAATACAAAGTAGTGTTGTTAATTGCATAGTGTCACACCTAGGCCAAGCGCTTTGACTGCTCAATAGGGTTAGGTTACGTTAGCTATAATATTACCTATGTAGATAAACTAGAATATTAAAATTATAATTGTTTACAATATGTTAACATCATGATCTATGTGTTTGAAGTTATTGTTTGTTAATGATGGATGTTGAATTTTATTATAATTACTTATTCGGACATTTGCCATAATTTGTGTGTTAATAATCAAACACGACGTTTCGGGAATACAAATCAATTCCCGTTCTCAAATGACTAAAACTAACGGTACATAAACCTAGGCATCTAGGCCTATGTAAGGGTGAACAAAGTAAAACTACAAATTATTACTAACCTTAAATATCTACATGATGGATCTCAGAGCTAAGACTGAGAAGTCAAACACACCAACCACAGACACAATACAATTCATACACTAAGCACACGCAATTGATGGCAAGCGTCTAGTTTACTAGCTAGAGAGAAACTGACAACTGGCCAGAGTGTTCCGGCGTGGCCAACAGAAAGGGGTAGTTTCCAATTGTTTCACATAGTTCGTGTTTCGCACGGGAACGGGTTATAACACCACGTGGTGATTCTACTGGTAAAAGTTCAGCATTTTTGTTAATCGGTAACATTTCTGTTTTATTATTAATATGGTTATTATAATCAAGTTTTAGTTCTTTTTTTAATAATGGGAGCCATAGTGGCCTAACTTCAATGCTTGTTTGGCTGATAGGGTTGTCCGCTAATTTTATATATGAGGCTTCAATTATTTTACGTTTGTAAAGATTACTTTCCCGGTGTATGATTTTTGCCTCTTCCCAATTGAATTTGTGATTTTCGGACCATATATGTTCTGCAATTTTCGATTTATCAACTAGGCCTAACCGTACATTATTTTTGTGCTCTTTTATTCTAATGCTTAAAGGTCTTTTTGTCTCACCAATATATTGCCTATCACATTCACATTTAATACTGTAAATACAGTTTTTAGAATCCTGTGTGCCATTTTTAGGTTTAGTTTGGACGAGATGTTGTCTAACAGTGTTTTTTGTTTTAAAAGCAGTACAAATTCTATATTTTCTGGCTACGCGCCTAACATTTTCCGATAATCCCGGCACATATGGGATTGTCATGTACGCTAGAGGTTTATTCTCATCTTTGTTTTTGTTATTTTTCGCTCTTTTACATTTAGAAATAACGGACTGAGGATATCCGTTAGAACTTAAATCCTGCTCAATACGGGCAAGTTCACTGATTAAACTATTATTATCAGAACAAATTTGATAGGCTCTATCAGGTAAGGAATGAACTGTTCCTTCTTTGACGGAATTACATAGGCCTAGTTGCCTAGGTTTATGTACCGTTAGTTTTAGTCACTTGAGAACGGGAATTGATTTGTATTCCCGAAACGTCGTGTTTGATTATTAACACACAAATGATGGCAAATGTCCGAATAAGTAATTATAATATGATCTATGTACTATAATGTATTGTGAAATGTTTTTACTTTTCTACTTTATAATGGTATTCTTGAAACTCATCCCGGTTGTAATGGCGATTAGTAGTAGAAAGTGTTTGGTGCTAAATATTAATATAGGCTATAATTTACAATATTATTTTGTAGAATACAGTATTGCATTATTCTATCAATATCTTGGCATAACTTTACTATTCGACCCTAGCTTAATATTTTTGCAGACAACGACGTTGTTTTACATTAAAAAAAATTCAAAATTCAAAATCTTTTATTGTCATTAAGCACATTTTTTATGGCAATAGACAGTGTCAACATAATTTAACAAAATGAGCAAAATTTGAAGACAAATTTTCAACACATCACTTTTTTCAAGTGACATCAATATAACAATAAAATAAAATTACTATAAGAAACAGTCAAAATCAATACAAATATACAACCACAATCAACTACAAAAAGACAACTTATTTTAATGAACATTTAAAAACTTAATGAACTAGTGTCACAAATCAAATACTCCTGGATGAAATAAAAAGCTTTCAGTTTGAGCCAACTACTGACTCTTAATTTAAAAATTCCCTAATCCAGTTGTCCAAGCCTCCTCAGGCAATTTATTAAAAAGTTTTATTTTCATACATAGAATACTGTTGTCGGTTTTTTTAAGTCTTACATGCATTGCATCTATACAATATTTCCTTCTAGTATTGTAACTATGAATATTTTGCCTGAAAGTACAGTTCTTTAAATTCGCCTTAACATCTAGTAAACAATAATATATATATAAACTGGGTAGTGTCATTATTTTAAATTCTTTAAATATGGGTAAACAACTATCTCTTTCTGCCATATTCTTTATAGTTCTTAAGATTCTTTTTTGATTCTACTGTTAAATGTTGAATAAAGGTAAACATACTGTGTCTAAATATGTTAGGTTAAAACCTTTTACGTATTTCTTTATTATTATTTTTGCATTTCTGTTAGCAAAGGGGTTAAGTGCGAAATGTCAACTCAATCACTTATCTAGAGATACAAATTATTAAGAGGAAAAAACAATGGCGGTTCCCTGGTACTAGAAGGGTTTCCAGACATACATTTATAGGTTTTTTAAATTTTTACCAATATGACTACCCCATGAGTATCTCCGTGTATTACAGGATTGCCCGGGCGTAACAATCTAACCCAAGTTTTGGAATAATAAACTTACCATTCACAGTTTACCTCTTCTTCTTTAAATTCCATATCATCGTTTATCTGTATATCACCTAATTCTTCTTGTTTAATTTCGTTTTCTTCTTTAATCCCATCTACCACAAAACAACTTTGGATGTCTATCAAGTCAACACAACTGTCGTCTACTTGTTCAATTTCATTTAACACACTTTCTTCTTTAACGTATTTAAGAGAATAACTTTGATCTTCAATTAGTTCAAAGCACACTTCATCTTCTTCCTTTATTTCTTGTTTTATTACCAATTCTTTTGGATTCATTTCCATGACTGCAACCTGCAAACGAATCAAGCTTTTAGGTTACTTTTCGAAAAGAAAACACAAATTTTAAAACTTGGTTACTATACATTAATAATATTGGTAGGCCTAGTGGCAATCGTGCAACCAGGGATTAATGAACCTACGATACACGAGTTCCTTGGTGACGAAAAAGATTTGGATGGCATGCAAGAAACTGTAAAACATATAGGTACTAGCAGCTGAATACGCGTGCTTCGCTACAGGGAATTTGTTTGTTGCATCTCCATAATTCATAATTAATTGTAATAATTTTTTCTAATTTTTTTTCGTCTATTATTTTACGAAAGTGAATTATAACATTTATATTCAATTACTCAATTATTATTGAGTATTTTTTATTGTTCACTGTCTGCTCGTCAATAATTGTCTTCGTCGTGGTATGTGTGCTAAATAAATAAAAAATTCAGAGTCAAGATCGTCTTCTTTTTCAACAGCTAAATCTACAGACTGGTAAATCAGTTTCAAATCGTGTATCAAGCTTCGGCCGACCCGGTCCGTCGCGGAAATCAGTAGTAGTGGCTAAATCTAACAAACCCGGACCGTTCCGACATGTGTCGGAAGGATGCGCACGCATTTCATCTCGCCAAGACTTAGTCTGGATTTCCTGGTACTACTGTCACAACTACTTTAAAATGCAAAGACATCATGAAGAATAGTGGAAAGAACGTTATTTCTGGTCGGGACCTGTGGCTATATCTACCCGAACCGTGCGGAACGGAGCCGAGTCGACACATTCCGGTATGCTCTCATAGCATGGAAAATTATTGGCTCCGCGCGGAACGACTCATCTCGTGTAGATATAGGACAGTTTCACTAAATGTGTCAATTGATTATTGCTATAATCCTTTGAATTAACTCCATATAGAGGTGGCTGCTTTTCGATAGCGTAAATAAATGTTTCCATATCAAACATGTTGCCACTTCGAAGTACACAATAATCACTTTGTGTACCAATAAACAATAACTACTAGAACCAGGACAAAGTCGGTACTTCTGACTGCTATGCCCTCTCTGTTAGATGTGCTGCGAGTGCGAGTGGACAGCGTTCCGTATAACTTGTTTCGGCGTTGATAGCGCCGCGTCGTTAACGCATCAGCCGGTTAACGCAGATTCGCCAGCGTTGATATTGCTCGTATAAAAAGACCCACAGTAGATCCATTTATCCAATTAACTAAAGTTAACGCGACGTTGAAAACGCGGCGCTATCAGCGCTCGTTTAAAGCCCCGGTTTGTAAGACCACACCGGGCGTCCGGCGCGATTGTTGAACAAGATGACCACGTCAACGCTAGAACAGAGTGAATGCAGAGTATTGGCGTGGTGGAAGACCACGTCCAGCTGCCGACGTCGCGTCAGATGTTCGTAGGTCCGGCGTGATATTTCAGCATGGTTTGCTCTGGATAGGTCTCGGTCTATTCCGGCGAGGTACGCTGGGTATTTCACGGCGCAATACACCGCTTTTAATTTCTTTATGCAACTTGTTTTAATAATTGTTGTGAGATATTTAGCTTTATTAACTTATTTTACTGTGTATTACTTAACACTATTAAGTCTAAGGTTTTAATGTTCATAGGTTCACTAAGGTTCTAAGGTTTTAAGGAAATGTTCTAAGGTTTTCACTAGTAAATTGGATGAGATAATCCAGTTCTCTACGATTTTTCACAAAAAACTACAAAGGTAGATGTCATGGTGAAAAACAATGTTTGGAAACAAATATCCGAGGAACTAGGGAGAGAAGGTAAGTCTTTTTTAACTGTATTGTTTGAACTGTGAACTAACAAAAATCAAATATTAAAACTTATCTAATAAAAACCCAAGATAAAACATCGTGATGCACGGCAAGGGTACAGACATGGTACAGCCAAAAGGAAACATCATTTTAAATTTTTTCTTATATAGAACAAATTTAAAGTTTTTACTTTATTATTAAATGAGATACCTAAAAAATAAATTACAGAAATTTTAAAAGTAAGTTTACATATTTTAAATTAAAACAATATTTTTACATGTGTGTTAAAAAAGCCTAAAAATTACATGTTTCAGAGGCAAGTTCCAAGCTATAAAACATAACTTTACTATGAGTGTAGGACTATGTGCGTTTAAACACTTTTTCTAATGGCATTTAGCCACCTATCCACTGAACCATTTTCACTGCAAAAGAAGTCTTTAAACTTGTCTCTTACACGATAAGCTAACTGATTTGCTTTCCTGCCAGTTGTTGGTTGTGATAAAGAAATTAGGTTTGCTGTAGATTGTGGAAGGTTCTCTTCCTCACTGGGACAACGAATGTTTGCCGTTCTCAGTAGGTTATGTAAAATGCAAACAGATAGAATAAGATCATCTACAGTTTCAGGGGGGATTGAAATTGGCATAAAGAATACAACAAAATATTGGCATAGTATCCCAAATTCATTTTCACTGCATCTTCGGGCGCGGGAGTGTCGGTAGTTGTACACAGCTTTTGTTTCGTCTTCTTATGCTTGTTGCTTTTGACATGGTCTCATAAAGCACGGGGTGAGTTTAAACCCATCATCTCCAAGCAAAACATGGTTCATCATAATATCTGTTCCGGGAAGTGGAGTTGGATCTGGAAAAGGGAATGTTCCTTGTGAAACTGATTTTCCAAAATTGGACTTGGGAAGAATACCTGAGTCTCCCTCTTTCTCATAACAACCAACGTGAACAACCAAAAACTTATAATTATGATCAACCAGTTCAAAAAGTGTGACAGAAAAATAATCTCTAAAATTGAAAAAAATTTGAGCCCGTATTGACAGGACACTTAATCCGAACGTGTTTCCCATCTGCAGCCCCCGAACAGTTGGGAAAGTTCCATTTCTCCCAAATCTCTTGAGCAGTTGCTATCATTCTTTGCCTTATCTGGGTAGGGTATTGTAACATGCATCATAAAGGCCTATGCCGAATTATCGCTTGCAGAGTTTTCTTTAAGATAATACCAATCCAACAATGCGATATTCGGAACTGAAATGCCAGTGATCGGTAACTTTCCCCCCATGGCCAAGAATCTGGAAAAATTATAAAACTATAGTAACTAAAATTTTGTGGTACTTATCCAGTTTATGGCATTTTAACTTTTTTCAGTTCATTACATCCTTCAATATACAGAAAATAACTTTTATTACGAATTTATCTTTAATTGTCGAAAGTAAATTGTGAAATAAATCAGTAGATAATCTAAAGTACTCTCTGAACTTTGTTTCGTCATCCATCAGATGTTTTAAAATTAATATTTAAAAACAACCTTGTTCTGTTCTACCCTACCCTTGAAAATGGGATGAGTTTCGTTCCTTAAAAACTCATATTAAGGAAGGTTAAATACAAACATAGATATGTTTAGACACCAAAAAACATTCTGTGATTGCATAGATTAAGTAAGTGCTTTGTGTTTTTATTTTTAGGAGGTGCAATTCTGTTGTACAAAAATGTAATTGCTTTAGTCAAGACTATCTACAATTACATCAGATCTAAATACTAAAAGGAAATGGCCGCCATATCGGTCAAATGATATTATGCCAGTACATAACCTCTATCTAGTTATTTTATAATTTTATTTGTTATGACAAATAAGAATTATTAAAAACGTAAGAATATGTAATTTCTGATATTTCAAAGAATAAAGTAACATTGAGGAAACAACATAACTTATTGCTTGAAAAAAATATTGCAGTCATTGGGGACTGCCGACAGAAGTGACAACTCAAAACTGACATTAGACAGTGGTTTTTATATTGGACTTAATGTGCCTAAAAACAAAAAAACACTCGCTTATCCTTAATAAAAACGAAATATTGAAATGCCAAATCTGAACCATACGTGTAAACAAAGATTTATGTTAAATCAAAGGTTCAAATTACCGATATTACCGGTCACTTTCTCTCTTACCTTTAATAAAAAATAAAAAACTGACCAATGTAAATAGTAGGGCCTATGCCTATTTACAGTATTTAGTTTTGATTCAGTGGGGTTTTTTTTACAACTTATTAAGTTGATATAATCATTCAAGTTATCAACTGGAACCCCTGATATTCATCCAAATAGGACCTTATATAGGAGAAACAGCTGGAAAAAACAATAACTTTACCAAGAAAATGGGTGTAAATTTACTATATGACCAATTTTATTGAAAAAAATTATCAATCGCACTTCACAATCTAAACCCAATTCACATCATAGGCATGAAAAAGCAGTAACCTCAAAATTAAAGTCAAAGCTCCAAAACAATAACTTAATGCTGACAAAAGCAGACAAAGGCAAATCGGTAGTAATTTTACACCAAAAAGATTACGCCCAGAAAGTTAACTCATTTTTTGAAAACAATTCTATAAATAAAATTAATAAAGATCCTACCAAGAAATTCCACGAAGCCATAAATAAGGCAGTCTCTAATAGCATTAATCTATTCAGCAAGAACCAAATTAGAAACTTAAAACCAATTAAATGTAGTGCCCCAAAATTAAGGGGCCTCCCAAAAACACATAAAACGGATATACCAATTAGACCCCTTGTAAATTTTAAACCAGCACCAGCATACAAATTAGCCAAAGCATTAGACAAGATTATAAAAAGTAAGATATGTCTTCACAATAACCACAGCCTAAGCAATAGTTTGGAACTTGTCAACAATATAAAGGATATTAACATAAAACATAGTCACACTTTGGCGTCATTCGATATCGTAAACCTGTATACGAACATACCAGTGAACGAAACCATAGAAATTATGGAAGTTAATCTGTCACAATACTCTGATCTCAATAGTGACGCTATAAAGGAGTTAACAAATCTAGTGAAATTAACATGCAGCCAGAATTACTTTGAATTTAACGGAATGTTCTACTCACAGGAAAATGGACTAGCAATGGGATCTCCACTTTCAGGCATTCTATCTGAAATCTACTTAAATTACTTTGAAAATGAACACATATTCTCCACAAACAACAAGTACCACAATAATATCGTATACTACTATAGATATGTGGATGATACTATATGTATGTTTAACGGTAATAGTAGACAATTGGAGAACTTTAAAAAATACCTAAACGGAATCCACCCAAATATTCAGTTCACTCTGGAAATCGAGAAACATAAAGAATTAAACTTCCTGGACTTGCGCATATCTAAACATAACAATAGCCATAGTTTCAACATATACAGGAAACCAACCACTACAGATACAACCATCCATGTCACATCTAACCATCCTCACACCCATAAGCTCGCAGCGTACCACAGTTTTATAAACCGTTTATTGAACATTCCACTATCTACAGAAAACTTCAACAAGGAACTTGGCATAATTAAACAGATCGCTGTCTCTAATGGCTACCACCCGAAAACAATAGACAAACTCCTTCATAAACACATGAATCCGAAAATTAAAACTCCCAAAAACAAAATTAAATATGTCCCCATTGAATATGGTAATAAGCTTGAATATACGCTAAAAAAGGAACTGGCAAAACTCGACATTATGCCGGCTTACAGAACTTCTAACAATTTAAAGAAAGCTCTTAAGCACAAACAAATTGACAACAACGAGTTTGAAAACTCAGGTGTATATAAAATAACCTGTTCCAACTGTCCTAAATTTTATATTGGCCAAACAGGACGAACATTCGCAAGAAGGTTCAAAGAACACATTCCTAAACGCAATATTGACGAACAAAAGTCAAATTTCGCCAAACATTTAATAGATGAAGACCATTCTTATGATAACATCCACAGTAATTTAAATATTTTACATAAATGTAAAAAAGGCAACCTGCTTAACACACTGGAGCAGTTAGAAATATATAAGGCCACAAAATCCCAACAAGACCTTCTTTTAAATGAAAAAATACACTACAGTTCAAATGCCATATTCAACACAATTATATCTATGCAAACATCAGTGGATCATGTTGATTCAATGAACACAAACATTATGAATAGAGACCACTTCCTTTATTAGTGTGCACTTGACCTCCACAGTGAACCATGCATGGTGATCTCCTTTTCAATGTCAATTTTAAAAACTTGTATAGCGTTTTTGTTTAAGTGTTTTTGTAGTGTGTGTTACGTTATTTATTTATTATGACTGTGTTTAAGTATCTGACGATGACATCAGAGTAATGTCGAAACCGGTAATATAAAAACAAAAAACAAACAAGGATTGTGACGGACCATAAAAGGTAATAAACAAATTTTAATATATTATACGATCCTGGAGGCTAGAAACCCAAAAAATGTTGAAAAAAAAAAAAAAAAAATGTTACTATATGACACTCATCTGATATTTATGCACGACGACCTTGTTTTACATTTTAATGTTTTGAATACAGGTAAACATACTGTGACTAAAGGTTATAATTTAGAACTTCAGTTATTTTTTGTCTTACATTTCTGTTGTCGTAGGGTCATTTAGTAAATTTGTGCCAGAAAATGTTTGAAACTTTAGAAATAGGTTATGCTTAGAAATCATCTACACACAATATAAGTACAGTACAATTTTTTATTTCTTTTATTACAAAAAAAACCTGTCAAAACATTGCTCTTTTTTGGATACCTGGTGTTGTTCACAAAAACGTTTGTAGCTCCCAAACAGATAAAGATTTTTGAACAAACCAAAAATTGTCAGAATCAGTAGATTACAAGGTAAAACACACTTGTACCACTTTTATTTACATGATGCATTCCTATAAAGGATTATAAATCGAGGTTGCACTTATCCAAGTGGATCAAAATATTTAAAAAATTCTACTGCTCCGACAGTACATGCTACAAATAATCTAAAGCTAAAATATGAAGATTCTTAACAGGAGCGGATCTAGGAATTTCTTGAGGGGGGGGCGCATTTGAGGTAAAATTTTTGCTATAAATAAAATAAATTTAATATGGAATTTAAAATAAAATAAATGAAATTAAGCTGTTTAGTGAACATGATAAGTGGTTAAAATAAAACCATTTGCTGTACAAGATATTCTACTTATTTCATGAAAGAAATATAAAACACAATATTTCTAAATGGTTTTTTAACGGACATAATTGGCTGTGGTTCGGATTCCACCAGAGATAATATTACCAAGTAAAACTGTCTTCATTAACCTTAAAGTGCATAACAGCAGGACGTTAAAAAAAACAAAATAAAACAATAATTCATGAATGTTTTATGTCATATAAACAAATGTTATCAACTAAACTTAATTATTGTGATTTTAATAAGTACATCGTAAGAAAAGCAAACAAAAGCTATATCCGTGTTTGTAGGCTAAACACACATAAATGTTACAATTACAATCGCCGAAATGTTTGCTAATCACCGAAAAGGTAAGTAATAATATATATTAACTGTTGTCACGCTAATTTTCCGCCGAATTAATCCAAACCTTTTACACTTTAAATGCCATGTTTTTTGTTTTTTAATTGCTGTTTAACAAGACTTTTGTAGTAAATTAATTTTGATTAAATTTTATGTATAAATGAATTTGGATAACGTAATCAAATTAGGGTAAATCACTAGTTATGGTTGCCTCGCCAATTAGCCCGAACAGCGCTCCACTCTGTTTTCCCCCACCACGTGTCTGTCTATTCCAAATTCCAACAACAACAGGATGTATGTGTATTGTTCTCGTCTTCGTTACTCGTAGGCTATACGCAAGGCGTATTAAAGAAGGTGTGTGCATCGAGGAGCGTGAACTCGTCCGGCCCGCGCAGCTACGTCACGTGCTACACACTGAACTAACAGTTCCGAGCGCAATTGTAAGCTTTTGCTCAAACTTCGAATTAAATACTTTATGGTTGTCTAAAAATTATGTTTTTGGTATCGATGGAAAGGTAATAAAGTGAGCATTAAAATGATCTATGTCCATGGTCAAATATTTCTAGGCGTATAATTTTGAAACAAGCCTAAATCTAATATACGGGTTTGATTGACATAAAAACTACCCTAAGTGAGGAAGTTTTTTACTATTACTTTCGGGAGGCATTCAAAGACAAAGAAATGTAGAGAATAAAATGTAGTAAATACTGACATCAATTTTTTTTATGAAAGTTATAGCTGTCCTACATAATAAGATTGTAATCGGAAATATAGTTACTCGCTTCTTGCGGCGATTGAATGTACGCTAATCCAATTTGTTATTAGTTCTCATTTCTCTTCATTATTTATTATTCACATTGTTGTGAACAGGTAAATTTTGTTTAATGTATAAATATGAATTTTTAAAGAGTTATCAAATTTAAGTAGCTCTATAGGGTAAAACCTTTTACCATCAATAACATGGTGATTTTTCCAGTTTATTGGTTTTGTTATATTTACTAGGCCTACTATTCTAGTAGGCTACTAAATTTACTTTTCAAAAATTGAAACTATCTAAAATTGTGATTGTTTAGTTAGCCTGCCCAAGGATAAATAATAAATAAAAATTAATATAAACTAATTGTCAATGAAATAATTAAAAAATAGTAGTCTAGGAGATAAATAAAAAGTCGTGGTGAATACAACATTGAGTTTTATTTCAGTATTAACCCTAGATTACTTATGTCAAAATTTTGTCACAGGATTACTTATGTATCGTAAATTTGACTACTAACAAATATTTATTTATTTTTACTGTACTAAAATAATATTGTAATTATTTTTTTAAATTGTAATTGTAACCTAGCATATTTTAGGGCTATATATATATTTTATATACATCAATAAATAAAATAATTTGTACCACCAATATATAATTTTTGTCACTCTTTAAAATTATTTAATAACATACAACAGCATTTCAGTTACGGCATAAATTCTGTCCACTTCGAACATAAAACAATTTTTTAATACTCTAAAAATATATGTTTTAACCGTCTAAGCGTTAGGCACTTTTTATTGCTTGTACACTTGTCATTATCACTTAGATAGAATGTATCCTATTCAAGTAAAGTGTACACTATTATACAATTTATGTTCAGGAAAGTATGGAGAACATTGCCATGTAAACAAAATATTTAAACAAATTTCTATAATTATTTTTGCGTTTCAAAAGAAAAAGAAAAACCAAATTGGTAAACCAAAGTTCCAAAAGTAAGGGTTTTAGAAAAATACTACAAAATTTTTTAGTTATAAATCCAAAATATACAAAAATAGAGGAAACCCCTGCGTGCTCCACACGCCAACCTCGTTGGAACCTTCTAACACATAATCATTTTATGTTTTCTTTATAATAATTGTTTAGGATTCATACTAACCCTAAAGCTAAGATGGTAAATAATGTTAAATGTTCAAATCAATTTTTTCGTATATTTTGCAGTTATAATAAAGGTTAAAAGAACCAGCAAGGCTCAGGTCTACACTTTAATAAAAACATAACATAAAAGTTAAAATACAAATAATTGCTTCAAAGAATGAAATCAGATGTTAATGGAAATATTGGAGCAAAAAGTCGTTTTATCTGTTATTTTATTAAATTGGTCGCTGTGGTAATGAATGTAAATACATGTGTTGGTTCATCATTCTAGGTCTAACCTAAGATTTTTTCCGACTAGATTTACAAATATTGAAATACAAAATGTTTTTACTAAAATGAATCATAGCCTATGTTAATCAGGGATAATGTAGCTTTGTATTTAGTAGATTAACATTTCTTGGGAATCGATGAAACCTTACTCGTAAAAAGCTGTCTTTTTTGTTTGAGTTACCGCAGCCAAACACGGCACAAAAAGGCATTCTAATTAATGGTTATTAATTATAAGAAATGTTATTACAATAATACACTATTTTACGTATATTTAATAACATAATTTGACTTCAAAAAGCTTGAAGGTCGTACAAGTTTCGGCGGTAAATATGGGGAAGGAGTCTAGACTGGAGCTCCGACTGTAGCATTTTACGTCACGGGTAGGCTGGAGTGGAGGGAGAAGCTGCGCATGCACACACCTTCTTTAATACGCCTTGGGCTATACGGACTAGGGACTTGAGGCATTTCTATTTATCAATCCACAATAAAGAGGACTCATGCGGGAATCCGGTTATCGCTTGCAGTTTGGTAATGAACAAAAGTAAAGGACTGGCTTAGGCTCCACGCTATTTCCCAATTTTTAAACATTTTCTGTGTCCAAGGGGGGGGCGCGCGCCCCCCGCGCCCCCCGGCTGGATCCGCCACTGATTCTTAAAGTTACTATCCAACGTCTGTCTGTCAGACGTCGCAAAATATTCGATTTGTGTGTTCACCCCCTTCCCCTCCCACCAAGACCGGTTGCGGCCCAGTACCTTTCAGTCGGCCACTGACCTTGGCCTTGAACACATCTTGTGCGGGTGCGTGTACTATTTCGCTATTTATAGCTGACAAACGTCTCTCAGATGTCACGATAGTGTTTATGTTATTTTTACAGTTACAATGGGGTGTCTGTTGGACGTTCAGTAGTAATAGACGTTATTTTTTTATCACAATAGTGTCTCTCAGACGTTTGTTAGTAATAGTGGAAGTTTTTGTTTGTTTTACGTACAAAATGGCCGGTAAACAATGCGCACCTTCTTTAGAAGAACCTTCAACTTCACGGCAGTTACGAACCAGTGTAATAAACATCAATGACAGACATTACGTACAGTCCGTTGAGCATATGCTAAGCGAAATCATTGGTGGTGATGATGACAGTTTGTCAGGTTTTGGCAGTGACGACACGGACGCCGATCCTAATTATGAACTGAGTGACCACCTCTCAGATAGTGAGCAGGAAATGGATTTGAATCATGATCCTGGACAGAACTCACAACTAGAAGAAGAAGTACCAATGAAAGAACAACTTCATTACGACAATCCACAACTTGAGGATGATCAAGTGGACCAGCTGATGGACCAAAAGGACCAACTGATAGACCACGTGGTCGATACAACCGAGGTGGAAGGGAGAGATACTATTCCGTTGAATGATGACGTATCCAGACACATAGATGAAATTATTTCAAGTGTAATTGCTGGAGCTGGCAAATTGCGACGTCTTTACTATTACGGTAAAGCAACCAAGAACAAACCTGCTTTCAAATGGAGAAAAAAACAGCCTCCTTCCAACATTAGGACAAGGAATCACAATATCGTTATGAAAGTTCCCACTCTAAAATATAGAGCCAAAGCTTTGGGTGATGCACCAACTCCGTTACAGATTTTTGAACTGTTGATGACTCAAGATATGTTTCAAGAAAACTTGCGCTGGACTAACCTAAAAATAAGCTAAGCCCGTGTGAGTTGAGAGCTCTTATAGGCTTATTGATCTACTCTTCTGTATTCAAAGCAAACAACGAGTCTGTGCTGTCATTTTACGCTACGGACGGAACGGGCCGTGAAGTATTCAGATGTACATTCTCTAAAGAGAGATTTCTTTTTTTGATTAGTGCGTTGAGGTTTGACAATCCTGCCGATAGGCAAGATAGAGCAAAAGATGACAAAGCCGCTGCCATCTCAAACATCCTTCAGAATTTCATTGACAACTCTCAACAATGTTATTCAATTGGAGAAACGGCTTGTGTGGATGAAATGCTAATTGCCTTTCGTGGTAGATGTCGCTTTCGTATGTACATGCCAAACAAACCAGCAAAGTATGGCATACAAATTATGGCCGTGACTGATGCCCGCACTCAATTCCTGTACAATGCTTATATCTACAGTGGAAAAGATTGTTATGGCAAAGGACTATCTGCTTCTGAGAAAAAAACTCGGCAAACCAACACAGTCGGTCCTGAGACTAGTGAAACCTATTGAAGGATCACGCAGAAACGTTACCGGTGACAACTGGTTTTCATCCATCGAACTTGTAAACGAGTTAAGAGTAAAAGATGAAGAAAAATAAGACGGAAATTCCAGAGGAGTTCAGGCCGAATGCTGAGCGGATCGTGTCTTCATCTATTTACGGATTCACTGATGACCTCACCCTTATGTCGTATGTGCCCAATCAAAAAAAAGCTGTTACTATGATTTCTCTGATGCATCATAGCAAACATGATGACCCTGACACTGGAAAACCGGTGGCATCAGGTGTGAATGCATTTGTCATGCACCAATCTTTCAAATACACTTCAAAAAAAATCACAAGAATTGACTTCATGAAAGACTTGGCAGCATCCTTGGTCCAGCCTCACATGTGCCGGAGACTCAACAAAGGACGTCTAGACAAGGACCTGAGGTTCTCTATCAGAAGAATTCTTGGAATTCATGATGAACTTGAACCTGAACAGCATCCCGATGTGCTGGAAAAGAGGAAGACTTGTGCCTTCTGTCCCCCCAAGAAGAAGCGGCAGACAAGATTCCCTTGCAAAAAGTGTGGTGTGCCCATATGTTTAGAGTGTAAGAAAAAATGTGTGCGCGATGTTACACAAGCGATAGTGAGTAAAGTCTGGAATACCTCAACCGTAAGTTGTTTTGACACATGTTTATTTAGGTTTTGCAGTAGTGTAAGTTTTTTACTTCCTGATCTTTTGAGTAGTGATTTATAATGTTATTTTTTAATTTAAATTTGTACGGTTTTATTATTTAGATTTTATAATAGTGTAGGTTTGTATCACTTATGAATTTCTCATGTAATTATACACTATTACAAACAAATTGAAGTTTGTGTGTTGTGATTGCCACTAAAAATTCCCAACAATATTTTATATGATTTATTCATTTTGAAAGCCTTAAACAGTTGCATATACCTCCATTTGTTCAAATTTCATATACCAACAATCATTTAAATGCTCAAAGATTACAATTCAATGCACTAAAAATAGAACAATAAAGGAAATATCAAACAAAAGTTAATGACGTCTGTCAGACGTCACCATAGTGTATGTGTAAGTTTTCACTTACTATGTGTCTTACTTGTTATTTATGTGTTTTCAAAGTGGAAAATGAGGGTGAATAAAACACTTATTAAATAAACGGTATCAGTTAACTGACACAAACTTTCTCCCAACTTACTGTAATCAAAATAATATTGTTTTTAATCATTTTATTTTTTACTACTTTTTAGAACAAAACAAAAAAATAATATTCTACCTACGTCAATCGTATAAAAAAATTATTGTCCCAGGCGGGATTCGATCGCGCGACCTTTGAATTACTGGCTGTGCTCGCTACCCTGTGCGGCCGCTGCCGCGATGCTAGATTGACAACACAAACTTGTTTATTTTTAAACATTTCCCCATAGTTATAAAACGCCGAAGTTTTGATAAAAGCGGGTGGTGTCATTTTGTTTGGCATCTTAAGCACTACAAATACTGAAAATTTGAGCCGTTTTTGAGAAATTTACATTTTTGTCGTTTTTTATGGGTTTTTAGGGGTAAATTACCCTTAAAAATTAAAAATTCCAAAAAATGAAAAAACGCCTGGAGATATTAGGGTTTAGTACCTACATACCAAATTTCATGAAAATCGGACCAATAGTGTCCTCTCTGGTCGTGTATACATACAGACAGACACCACTCTAAAAACACTTTTTTGGGTTCAGGGAGCACCAAAACAAAAAATTCCACTAAAAATAATTTTGGGTTCAGGGAGCACCAACACAGATAATTGCACTAAACAATTTTTTGGGGTTCTGGGAGCACCAAAACAGATAATTCAACTGAAAATTCAAATTCGAACATTTTTACGAAAACAATACTTTCTCCATATACTACGTATATAGGGTGGAGAAAGTAAAAACAGACTACAAACAAGTTAATTCAAACTAATGAAAAAAAAGAATCTTAAAAGATTTGGTCATTTGTAACAACATTTCTAACCTAAAACAAAAAAATCATGTCAAAAAAGTGTAATGTTTTTTTAAAACAAAAATTGTTTATCAGTGCATGAGTTAGAAGCTTTTTAAGTACGGTATTTTAATATTACCATGAAAGGACTAAAGAAACGCTTGAGATAACACCCAGTCTTGTGGAACAATATTTATAGGTCGAAACAAAAGTTGAAAAAATAGACGCCTGACAGACGTCAAATACAAATAGTGTAACTTTTTACCACGATAGTAACTAAGGGTTAAAGCTAATAAACCCCAAATGATGTGTGCAAAGTTTTACATTCATACTTTTTATTGTTGACTGACAGTGTGAGTTTAAAGTTTAAAAAAATCAAACAAAATAAACCAGGTTGCACTTACCCCACTTCTCCCTATCAAAAATAGTGTTTAAGTTTTTCAAAATAAGTTGTTAGGCTTTGGAAAACTTTAATAGTTTACGGTGCTTAACTTTGTTACTTATTTCGTTTTGACCTTTGTCCTTTGGCCTTTCGCCCGGAACACTTTACCGAGAAGAAGATATCACCCAACTCTCAGCCCCAACTCTCAGCACCCAACTTTATGTGGTAGCGACAGGATGTTACAAACTGATTCACGTGTTATTTTTATCTGAATTGGGTTAAAATAAGGAAAGTTACTTGTCCGCGAGCCACGAGATGGTCCCTTGACCTGCCCGTAAACAGCCATGTCCTCACACGGTATTGCCTTTTTAGCAGGCGCAAAGGCGAGTAACGGGGACTATTAATAGACTGACGCGATAGCGGAAAATAGAACGTCATATAGCATAGTATTGATATTGATCATGCACAGTGGCGCACCGAGG
>JAGFPH010003354.1:99594-114754 GCA_018207615.1 Philaenus spumarius | reverse complement strand
AGGTCAGAATATATATATATATATATATATTCAACAAATCCTAAACGGATGAAAGTTCTTTAACCTATCACAAAGTCTGAAACATTATATATTTTTTTAAAGTGAATAGTGATGGGCTTGAGTCAGACAATAGTGCAATATAAACATTCTTTCCGCAAGATCACTCCGCAGTGACCTTGAGTGACAGTCTAGCCAGCGCCCCAGCGCTCTGCCTTTTAGGGCCACGTTATACGAGCGCTGATAGCGCCGCGTTTTCAACGTCGCGTTGATGTCAGTTAATTTGGTAAATGGAACTACTGTGGGCCATGTTATACGAACGCTATCAACACTAACGAATTTAAGTTAACCGGGCGTTGAGCGTTGCCAACGCGGATTGACGCGGTCGCTATCAAGGCCGAACAAAGTTATATGGAGCGCAGCTACCAGAGAGGCCGCAGTAGAATAACTACTAGAAAGTAGTTATTTTTTTTATTTCAAAGCGATTAATGTGTACTTCAAAATGTACACGAGCGAGCCGAGTCGACACTGACGGAGTCGATTTTTTCCACGCTCTGACAGCATACCGGATCGGGTCTATTCGGCTCCGCTCCACGCGGGTTGGGTATAGATATAGCCACAGGTCAAAACCTAAAAGAACGTTCGATCTCTTCCACTGTTCGTCCATGATAATTTAGCAATTCATGATAGTTGTGGTGAGGTGGAATTCGCGCGCATCCTTCCGACACATGTCGGAACGGTGCAGGTCTGTTAGATTTATCCACTGCTACGGATTTCCATGACGGACCGGGTCGGCTCGACTAAGCTCAGCTCGTGTAAGTATAGCTGAAGCTTGATACACGATTTGAAAGCACTGGGTGTGTACCATACCGTCTAGCTCTCCTGATACACAATTCCTCATATGTTTCTATTATTTGCAAAACACCTAGACAGAATGACTGAATGGTTTCCATTTTGGAAGTGAAGGACGCAACGTTGACAAAGCTTCAAAAACGCTTTGTATAACATGGGACCTACGTTACCAACGTCGCGCTTTCAACATCGCGTATAACTTGGGAATTTAACGCCCGGTTTTCGGCATTATCAACGTGGCGCTAATCAGCGCTCGCATACCGTCAAACTCATGAACCAGACCGCCGAGACTCAAACATCACTGTAAGAAAATCATGATTGCGTAGGGTAAGAATCATATTTATTTAAAAAAGAACGATTATTTTTTCGTGACCACATCACGAAATTAATCATAAATAATGTAATTTTTAATTGAATATCGACTACGTATTCAACTATCGATTAGTTTAAAATACAATCCACATTACTAAAAAGACCCTCTGGGGGGGGGGGGGACAGATCCCGTTCGTCCACCCCCGTCGGTGCGCCCCTGATCATGCATTCTTATGTTAAAATGGATTTTAGTAATTAAAACAGCCGATTTTTTTCAAATTAATTCTATTGAGTAAATTCTCAACAAAATCAGCACAAACAATACAGTAAATGAAAAATGTGTACCTAGTAGCCTACAGGCGCTTTAAATATCATACTACATATAAATAAATTGAGTAAATTAAGTTTAAAAAATATACAGTAAAGGAGGTTCTAAAAATCAAAAAGCTATAAAGTATACAATAATACTAACCAAATTTAAGTTACTGTAAAATATTTTATAGGAATGTAAGTTTATGCAGTAAGTTTATAAGTTTATACAGTTGTTGTATAATAATTGAGTTATATCAATTAAAGTTAATTTATAATCATATTTATTATAAATTTGATTATTTGATGTTTTCTTTTATTGTTATTTGTAAGGAATATAATTACACTGTTCATTAATAATTTAACCTTCTATCGTTTTTAAACTTATAAATCCAAAAATATTATAATGCTAAACTGTTAGTGTTTTAAAAAAAAACATATTATTAATATTATTTCAACTCTACTAATCGGAATTATAATAACTTTTAAGCTGTTATTCTGTTAATCTATTAAAATCCATTTAGTATAATAATTAAGTAAACGTACATACGAACAGTATATATATTTTGTTCTTTCACAGCAGTAATTGCATACATAGTTCCAATAATTGCTACTAATAATGTTATTTTTTATATATATTTAAAAAAAACACACTGAAGAATTCCTGTTTTGTACCACGATGCCACGTTCGATTCCAAACAGTATTTGTCGAATAACGATGCTGCGGACATTCACGGCTGCTCTGTACTAGGTCGTGGCACATAACAACAACCCCTTCAAACTAAATCTAGGCAAGGACTCAGGGACCATCTCGTGCCTCGCGGACAGTATGTGTAATTTAACAACAATAATTTAAATAAATATAGTTTATTCAATTATTTACCTATATTTTGAACTTGAAAAAATATAAACCCTATAAAATTAAAAAAATAGGATACTTTACTACCTTAACACTTATGGTATATTAAGAAGGGCATAATTAAAAATTCATAACTCGTAAATTTGAAAAACGTGCTCAGGTTTGGCTATTGGTAGATGTATCACATACACATACACATATAGTTATGATCTAGAAATTGAGCCAACGTTTGAAAAAGAGGAACAACTTTGCCGAAGAAGGAAAAAAATCAGTTTGATTACGAGTCTTCAGACGAACCAACTACTGACCCAAAGATCGCCTTTAAGAGAGACTTTTATTTTTATGTACTTGACAGAGCAACTTCTTCATTGCAGGAAAGGTTTGAACAACTCCGACATCGCCAAAATCTTTTTGGATTTATGTATAATGCTTTTGACTATGACGAAATCCAACAAGAGGAGAAAAAAGAAGACCTTAAGAAAAAGAGTGCTGAACTTCAAATCGCATTAACAGATAGAAGTCACTCTGATCTAGACGGAAACCAGTTATTCCAAGAACTCCTTATTCTTACTTCGATTAAGACCAAAGACCGTCCTCTTAAAGATCTCATGAAAATTTTAAATCATTTAACATCTTCTTCCTTATGTGAAAATATTCCCAATCTTTGTGTAGCCTTAAGAATTGGTCTTACTCTTCCAGTTACTGTCGCATCTGAAGAAAGAAGCTTTTCAAAGCTTAAATTAATCAAAAATTATTTAAGATCTACCATGAGCCAAGAGCGGCTGGTTGAACTTGCCCTAGTATCAATCGAGTTTGATGTGTTGCAAAACATTAAAATAGCTGAATTAATCAAAGACTTTTCTGAAACCAAAGCTCGGAGAGTTTAAAAAATATCAATAAGGACAAGCAATGAAATCTCAAATTATATGCATTCAAATTTTGTGTAAAAATAAATGTATAAAATTTTCATTTGAGATGAATTTTTAAATTTTCCTTGACATCTCTTTTATTCCAGTGGATGTATTATTTACAACTTGACAGGTGTTATGAGCAAAATAGAAAACTTTTAATGCTTTGTGTTGATGTTATAGTTAAAAAACTATTTCCTCACAGTTAAATGAACACCAAGGCACGATCCTTCATTTTACCTTTGTTTATAAAGCACCCAGTACTTATAAAATCTCAAGACACCCCGGGACCCTCTGTTTTCTAACCCCCCTCTCACCGGTTGCTCGGTACTTGTTGGGGCGTTGGAACCGTGCATCGCACAGGGCGCCATTTACCCACGGTCCGCCCCTGACTTTAATAAAAAAATCTAACCTAAAAGTTAGACATTTAAATGATTGCTTCAAAGTTTGAAATTAGCTGTTTTATCTATTATTTTATTCAATTGGTTGCTATGGTAATAGATGTAAATACATGTGATGATTCATTAGCCTAACCTAAGATTTTTCCAACTAAATTTACAAATATTGAAATAAAAAAGGCTTTTAAAAAAATGAATTCTAGCCTATGTTACTCAGGGATAGTGTATCTTTTTATTAGTAAAACTATTTTTTCAGTCGGTTCAGTACCGGTACTTCCAGTGATTACCCCCTACATACAAAAAAAAAAACAAAGTTTACCTCTTTATAATATTAGTATACTTATAGATAGTGTACTGTTCAACAAAAAGTAAAAATCAACATAATATTAACAAGTAACAAATTTTCATATTAGGATTTAAATAATTACTGTATTTTATGTAAAATAAAACTTCTACTTTTTGTAAAAAGAAACATATTTTTCAGTTTGGGTTCTTTGCATAAACGCATACAATGGGCTTTAAGAAACGCAATTATTGCCGTTGGCGTTGGAATCTGAGGCCAATACATTTATGGTTTATTGTTTATTTTGTTACCCAAGGCCAAAGCTACCTGAGGTTGTCTAGGGGCGTCAAGGGTATAACTCCAGCATTTACAATTTACAACCTGTTTCAATAATGAGTCACCCGACTAGCATCGCCAGAGGGAGATTTAACTGACTCACAATTTAAACATTTATTGCATATACTATTTGAAAAGTTCGGAAAATATGACAAATGACACCAAACACGGCGTTATTAGATATACTTTAATGTACTTACTTTTTATAGATATAATTCCAACAATATTTTACACGCTGAAGATATTTACAAAACTTGCAGTGTTAATAGCTATTATGAAAACTATTATTTTGACTATTTCACAATTATTGATGTTTTTCACCATGTAAATATTAATAAGATTTTAGGCTGCAGTTTTATAGATGCATTTAATACCATAGGCGTAACCAGGACGACCGTATGGGGGGGTTACAACAACGGGTGGGGATTTCACCCTAAAACCGGCAAATCGCACGTTCCGTGCGATCACTCCCGGCTACGACAATACATTTGTAACGAGTGATTGTATCGAAAATTTGACCCACTAAAAATCTTCCAATCTCAAAAAGACAAACACCACTGGAAAGGTAATGTTTCAAACTTTAATTTTTATATTTACAATTTCTTTCTAATAAGGAAATTTACAAACGTAACCATCGTTTTAGTTTTGAGTTTTCTAGAAGCAAATGTCACGCGAAAGAAATACACCGAAATGACCGTTAATTTCCAGTTCTATGTCCCCCCCTACAGCCTGGCCAGTATTTTTTCTGAGTTATATCTATATACTGATGGATGCATGACACTTTCCCCTATCTAAAACTACCATCCAATCAAAACTCTGATAAATAGTTCTAAAGTTGTGGGGCGTTTTGTAGACCCTTGCTATTGGTCAGTTTTCGAACCAATAAACACCCTTACTAATTACACGTGATATCTGTGTGATATAAGTATATTTTTAGACATATTTTGATATGTATGTGTAGAGAATGCTTCAAGCTAATATTTCCTGTGAATCAAATATGTTTTGCTCGAAAGGTTTGTTATCTATGAGCGTGGGAATGAGATTGACGTTCTCAAACCAAGGCTGTAATTTCAATTAAGTAACGGTTATTCCCCATACAGCTTCATATTCGACCGTTGTATACCAAACAAGAGTGGGGTGTTTCTATATTTCTCCTCGCTTTTGTTATTCAAATAATTATAAGTCAAACACTTTATGAAAAGATAATTTACAAGTATACAGTTCTATTCTTTGATTTATTCTCTACACTTTGTTATAATAATATTTCACTTTTGGGCAAAGCATATTATATTCCTAAATTACGTTTCAAACTTGGCATAGTTTTGATAGCAGTCTTGTAGTAGGAACATAAAAACATTTTTTTTTTTTCAAAATAAGAAATTTGAAATTGATAAATATTTTTATACAGTTCTATTTAGAACTAAACTACAAAACTTTTTTACATTTATGGAAAAAATTTAAAAAAAATTTACTACTTTTTAAGTAGATTAAAGTTGACTTTTACCTTTCGTAACTGAACATTTTTTGCTTCTTGAGCTAATAACTTTGTAAATTTTACATCTATCATTTTTTTACTAGCATATATAAGCATATATAAACTCTTTGAACCTTCCTCTACAAAAAACTTTGGAACACTTTTGGATTATGGTTCATTTACTATTTTTGGCGAATTTTTGAAAAAATGCTTGCAAAAGCCAAAAAATCCATTTTCGTTAACATTGCCGGTTCTAGGGTTAAATTAAGATGCAAAATAACACGTTTTAGGTTTCCCAAAAGTACTTTAAAACAATATAGGTATGTATAATTTTCCACTTCTAATTATGATTCAGGCCTACTTTAGAATAATTTAGAATAGCAACCATGACTCATCCCGCGCCAAATATTTCCGTGCGATGCCTCTAACCTCATAGGCTTGGAACACACGGCGTTTTTTTACCGACTGTGGATTAGTTACCGTCCCCGCTCATAAAAAGCCTCATTGGGATTCATTAAACTGAAGTGTCTAGTTCATTAATCACGAAGTGTGTTATGTAATGTATTATTTCTTTTAATGTTTTATTGATATGAACAGAGAGCAACTCTCGCTTTATTGTTATTCCATCGCCGGTTGAAAAGGAAGAAAAAAATATACTTTATTTCGTTCGTCCAATCAATAAATAAAAGAAGAGAAGATTTTGAAGGATTCTACACTGTGTTTCCCGATTTGAGGAACTAGAAAAAACATTTTTCAATTATTTAAGAATGTCGGTTTCGTCATTTGACGAACTGCACACGCGGCTGAAGGATAGTATTCTACGAAAAAAATACTAAAATAAGGAAAATTGGCGTGCATTTGGTCACGTTCGCCACTGTTTCGGCGGAGAGATGGAAAATCCATCGATTGTAATGGCAGCGAGCGGCTGCACAGCTACCGTCAGCGGCAAATAAACAGATCGTTTATTTTTCCGACGAATGTGTATGCTCTAATACTCGCCTTCGCGCCCCTGTTGATATGACGGTGACGGCAAAATAATCTGTGGCGGAAAACGCCGTGTTCTGCCTTTACTTTGATACACTACCCTGCATCTATATAAAATAAAGTGTCAGTGCCCAATTCCACCAAAGATAATGTCAGCAATATATTGATACTTTATTGTAGCTTAACATTTGCATAGGTGTTGAAAACAAGTTAGGTATTTTAATATAAACAAAGTCCGAAATATTTTTTCAATGGGGGGGGTTATAACCCCCAAAACCCCCCTGGTTACGCCTATGTTTAATACCATTACCAACAAAAAAACTAGCGCAAGTAGTAGCATTAAAATTTGTAACAATTCAAAATATATCATTAAATATCAATCAATCAAAAGAATAATACATCACTGCATTTTAACTAAACACGCATGAGTGCGAGAGAGACAGAAAACTGAAAGTCAAAACCATTCATAAACAATCTGAACTACGACATCTAGCGGACAGGATCGCAAACAATAAATCGACACCTAACTTTCGATAACATTTTACATAATTAATAATATTTCTCGACTTCGTATAATTATCTTTCCCATATCAAAATTCATCTAAATTAACCAACCAATCGATCCAAATTATAAGATTAAATCAATCGCCAAGCAATCGACCGAAATTTACTTTTTAAATCCATCTGAAACTAGACCGGTATAGTAAAATCTAGGCTACATCAGAATTATAATCATCGATCCAAAGAGAACCAAATTTTAAATTAAAAAAAGAACAACACCATCAGATAGAACGAAAGATTCTACATCTAAAATGTCTTTGGTAAAATCTCAAAGGAAATACCGTTAAGCCGTAATAATTCTCAGAAAGTCAACGAAACGCCGGCTAAAGCCAAATATGTGAAGGCCATGTTTATCAAGCCACGCCCACAGTCACGTGATCGCTATCACCGCGGAAACCTAATTTCAAAAAGCCAAATGTATAGTTTTAGTTGTAAATAGTAGATGTTAGAGAATAATTTGTACAAGGAGCTTTTTTTGGTATTTTCATGTAATCTCTTATTTAATCAATTTCTTTTTAATTTTATCATTTAATATTATTTGTAAGACTTAATTATTTCAAAATTTAATTAAAACGACATCAAATAGACACACAACATTTTAAAATACACTTTCTTACACAACAATCAAAACCCCAGAAGATACGAAATTCACCAGGCCTTATGTACCATTTCCTGAAGGCCCAAAGCAAGCCAGTTTGGATTCCAGGCAATTTTAATTGTTGAATAGACGCCCAAGAAGGCAGACGTATTACCAAAGCTCACCAGTACACGATTCAAAGCGAAGATTTTCCATTGTTAATATTTTATCAACGTTAAATAAATAACTTGTCTTTTATAAAAGTGAAGTGAAGTAATTAATAATAATCATTTGTAAATAAAATTGATAAGAAGACGTTATAAACTGGGTGAGACCTATCCATAGGCCTATAGTTACTTAGACGATTAATGCTACATTTCAAACTCTTCATTTAGTAAGAACTTGAACATTGCAAATTTTGAAAGACATTGTAAATATATTTATAAGAAGAAATTTTGGACAATTAATATAAATTTAACCTCTCTATAACTTTCGTTCATACACCTACATACACTTACACTTTACCTATTGTACTATTTTCATTTCCCCTTTTTTCAATATAATATTTTATTTTCAAGAACATTCTTTAATACCGTAATTAATTTGTTTCATAATAATATTGGGAAGAGTCGGCACTAACCCCCCGAGATTAAGAGTGTTATAAGAGAATTTATAAGAAACATTTGATTTGAGCTAACCTATTTGTGTATAAACTGTAAATATATTTTAATTTTCAATTTCTCAATTAAATAATTTGTTATAATTGTAAACTTGTGTTTTGAATTCCATCATTTATCAATCTATTCAGCTTATGAACAGTAATTAACCAAAGTGAAATAGAACTAAATTGACGCCCAATAAGTGGGGCATTTTGTAATAAAAGTAGTGTTGTAAATTGGCATCCACAACGTGGGGCTCAATAAATAAAAGGAGAATATAATTTTGCAAACAAAAACAAAAATAAAAGTGGTAGTGTTGTAAATTTGGCTCTGCAACGTGGGGCATTTCTAATAAGAAAAATTTATGTTGTAAATTGGGT
Source organism: Philaenus spumarius (assembly GCA_018207615.1). Taxonomy (NCBI): domain Eukaryota; kingdom Metazoa; phylum Arthropoda; class Insecta; order Hemiptera; family Aphrophoridae; genus Philaenus; species Philaenus spumarius. The sequence continues at coordinate 105,865 of JAGFPH010003354.1, read as the reverse complement.
GTATACATTGGTACAACTAGGTATCAATAACAAAATCTGAGCAGGGTTTTCAAATTTACGAGTTATGAATTTTTATTAATTATGAATCCTACTACCTGTAGGGCTATCACTTGTTATAATTAATAATTTGGAATTGATTACTTTCAGTGGTCCTTTTCTAGTCAATATACGTAACTGACTGCAGTTTCAGCATCACAAAAGCTATTTTAAAAGTCTTCTCCTCTCAGTTTACACTACATCACACATTACACAAAAACAAATTAGCCTATTCATTTAGCGCAGGCCCGTAGCCAGAAATTGGGTTTGGAGGGGGCCCAAAACGTAGTAATAATTTTTTGGGGGCAGGGGGGCGGAAATGGTTGATGGGTGTCTTGTAAGGATATTTGTTATTAAAGTTGGACTCATTAGTGAAAAACTGCTTTATTGTTATTAATATCATCACTGTATTTTAATTGTCAGTCACGCATACGTACACATTAATTGTTAAACAAAAGCGTCAATTTCAGTAAACAAAATTTAAAATTTTAACTTTAAAAAACTACGAAAAAAAAATCAGGGTTGACGTTTGAGGTTATGTGAACACTTTCATGTCTATGGCTATTCGTAAGGTCAACATGCACATTACTTACTTTTCAATTCATTATTTTTTGATTTCTTGAGAAACCCAACAATACTTGTTTGGCCTTGTGCACGTTTCATTTCAATTTCGATTCTTCGTAAACAATATTTAACTTACGCCAGTAACAGTTGCTTATCGAAGCTGCAACGCTGCAACTGAGTTCGAGTTGTCTGAGTGTGAGTTCTGATCAGTATTGCCAGACCGAGTTTGTAACTTTCCCCGCCAACCCCCTAGAAAATCCCCGCTTTTACCCGGCAATAAGTAAGTTAATCCCCGAAAAATACCCGCAAGAGCTAAAATATCCGAAAACTAGGTAGTCTAATTATCTAGGTAAAATTTTTGATTTAATTATCCAGAAGTTTGCTGTTAAGTTAATAAATTAATATCACAATCAACATTCGTCAAAACTCTCAGCAAAATAAAATTTTAATAAAAATAGAAAACAAATTGAGTTGATAAAAACAACCTTTGGGTAGAAAATAAAGTAATTTAATCACACACAAACAGTTATTAAATATACCTATTAGACTAAATGTTATTAAACATCTACAAATATTAACTATTATAAAAGCGAGTGTACTCACGTACGTGAGTAACGTATAATATAACAGCTGATTTCACACATCATCTGTAATACTTAAACAAACCCAGTGTAGCTTATAGTTTGGGGTTATGTTTACAACTTCAATCGTTATAATATCTTGTGAAGTTGATTTTTTTTAAATATGAGTTACAGAACTAATGTATGCTATAGTAAACGTTATATTGAGGTTATAAACTGTATATAAATACAACCTTTTACCATCAATATATTTTTTTATACTAATTTGAAGAAAAGATATCTATTCGTTTAATTTCGGAAACATTCGTACATCTTCGTATAACATTTAAACATTTTCAATTACAGTATTAATTTCTTCCCTATAATATTAATATCTTCTAAATCATTTGATCTACCTATCAATATGAAATAGGAAGCAATTAAAAGATAGTATTTTTATCTTTCTTTAAATATATAATAACGTATGTAAATAAAAATGTTTAACAAATAGGCCTACAGTTTTATAATCCTTATTATTGTACACATTTACCGAGTTAAAAATCACCGTCAGATTAGTAAAGTAGGCCTGGATAAGTAGAACTTAATGTTGTTTTGAAATTGTTGGTTTTGTAAAAATAATGTATTTCTGATTACTTAATTTATGTATTTCTACATCTAATTAATCAGCCTCTGATGTTTCACGGGGGCTTACTAGTAATATTATATTTGTAAAATATTAAATAAAAATGTTAAAGACAAATTAAATAATATCGTAATGAAACAGGTTAAATTCAAATTAGGTCTATAAAATAAATTAAATTAGAAACATTGTAAAATGAAAAAGGCTTTAAAAAATTGTGAACTGTGTAAATAATATAATTATATGAGAAGGACATATAATTTTTATTCTGCCAAAAGGTGAAATAAAAATTGTTTTTAATAAAATGATAAAAGTAGCTTTACACTCAGACTCTCGTTCGCGTTATATTAAAACCCGACAATCCTGACAACAACAAACAAAAATCAAAGCACAATTGCCACAATTAGCATAAACCACAACGCACTTACCATAGAGAAACTGCTCAGACGCAAAGGTATGATATGGAGCCTAGAGAAAGTTATTCACAACCACAACAGAAATTTTTACTAAATAAGCTACATTTGCAATAAATTTAAGGTAAATGCTACATTAATTATTGAATTTATTAATTAAAACGTATTATTCTTAACATAAACCTTAATCCCGCAAAAAACATAATCCCTACACTGAAGGGGCCAAACACACGGCAATTACCCGATATTAACCAATCCCCGCCAAATTACCCGCAGAGTTCTAAAATCCCCGCATGCCGTGTAAAATACCCGACATTGGCAACACTGGTTCTGATTCGGATCGATATATCTCGAATTGGATCACGAAAAATTGCGCGGGAAATTTCAAACACCAGTAAACTGTGTGAAAACCAACACTTGTCTAGTAAAAGTGTATTTTATGTTTCACACGCATTTTTTGATGATCGGATTCGAGATAATCGATCCAGATCAAAAAGTAATCTTCTGTTCAAATGTTCTAATAGAGATATTATATAAGTCTCACAGGCGTGAAGTTGTCATAAAAAATATTTCTTGTTATCGATAGACATATTTTTAAAACATGATTCACATCTTTAGGAAAATTTTAGGGTTCACGGAATTTCGGGGGGGGGGGGGGGCGGGCCCGTCGGGCCCTATGGCTGGCTACGGGCTTGATTAGCGTACAGTCATTCTGCGTATTAGGCTAATATGTAGAATAAAAATATGAATTTATAATTAGGACTTTGACGTATGAAAAGCCTTATAATATAGGCGTATAACCCCTTCGAAAATCTAAATCTGGATATAATGGCACAGTATTATTATAACTACTGTATGTGTGTTTAATAGAAATACCAATAGCCAAACCTGAGCAGGTTTTTCAAATTTACAATAACCTAACCTAACCCCGTCCCAATCCTAAATTTGGATATAATGACAGTGTAGTACTAAAATTGTGTGTATGTAATACATTTACCAACAGCCAAACCTGAGCACGTTTTTTCAAATTTAAGAGTTATGAATTTTTAATTAGGACATTGAAGCCGCGGTATGTAAAGCATTAGAATATTGGCGTATAACCCTTTCCCAACCTAAATTTGGATGTAATGTCAGTGTAATATTATAACTATGTGTATGTAATACATCTACCAATAGCCAACCCTGAGCAGGTTTTTCAAATTTACGAGTTATGAATTTTTAATTATGCCCTAAAACATAATTATCATAAGTGTTAAGGTAGTAAAGTATTTTTTTAAATTGTATAGGGTTTATATTCTTTTAAGTACAAAATACAGGTAAATAATTGAATAAACTATATTTATTTAAATTATTGTTGTGAATTACATAACTTTCTCCTTACTTTAACCTAATTCAGATAAAAATAACACGTGAATCACTTTGTAACATCCTGTCGCTATCACAGAAAGTTGGGTGCTGGCAGTTGGGTGATGTCTTCCCGAAATCCCGACCGACCCGACGGCAATCGGGCAAAATATTGATTTGTATTGCTAGTTACACAAGCAAGAGTGTGATTGAAAAATTTAAGAAAATAAAGAATTGTGTGTTGTGTGGAGTGCTCTTTAGTTAGTGATCTTAACCAAATATGTCATTGTGGCTTGACTTTAAAAATATTAGTGAAAAAATGTATTAAAATTATCAGTAACATATTTAGGCTATTAATAATTATACAAAATTGCTGAATGAAATCAATGTTTCCAGAAAAATAGCTAGACAGTATTCCAGGCGAAAGGTCAAAACGAAATAAGTAACAAAGTTAAGCACCGTAATTATTTTGAAAAACTTAAACACTATTTTTGATAGGGTGAAGTGGGGTAAGTGCATCCTGGTTTATTTTGTTTGTTTTTTTTTAAATTTAAACTCACACTGCCAGTCAACAATAAAAAGTATGAATGTAAAACTTAGCACACATCATTTGGGGGTTTATTAGCTTTAAGAATCTTCATATTTTAGCTTTAGATTATTTTTAGCATGTACTGTCGGAGGAGTAGAATTTTTTAAATATTTTGATCCACTTGGATAAGTGCAACCTCGATTTATAATCCTTTATAGGACTGCATCAAGTAAATAAAAGTGGGGCAAGTGTGTTTTACCTTGTAATTTAAGCTTACTGATTTTGACAATGGTAAAAATTTACTGTAACTTGTCAATCGATTTCTAAGGGAATTTGGTATAATATGAAAGAACACATCTAACTAATTGTAAAAACAACAAAAATTTTCCCGGGAAATAATATTTGTAGGAGTTATTAAAGAAATAAAAGTTGAAATTATATAGGTTAATTTTCGACTTTTCCGCAATATTTCACGTAATTATAACAAAATAAATCACTTCACATACTACACCAAACACGTAAGAATTAAATAAAATAAACTATAATAACCCCAAAAGTATCCACAAAGCCAGAAAATTTGAAAATAATGTAACAAAACGTAAATTACGAAAACAATAACATCGAACAATAGAATCTACAGTATAACTGCGTATTTAAAATGGAATTTCATCAACGTTGCCAAATGGAACAATAGATTATTGTACTGAATAAGGTGTGTATAAATCTCTATTTGAAACCTATGTACTACTAAACAGCTGACCGCTGGTCAGAATCTTATTGGTTCTGTAATTAATAAGCCAAGCGTATAACGGACTGAAACAATATTAAATATTAACGATATTAATAGTATGATATAATTATAATATTTTGTCGTTATTATCACATTATATAGGCTAATTAGAATTAAAAAAAACCTGAAGGTACAGTACTAGCCTATACTATTTAGTCACAGTATGTTGCCGATAACAGTATGATTATAATATTTCGTCATTATTATCACATTATATAATTAGAATTAAAAAAATCTGGAAATTGGTTGACCGTGCAGGCCAACCCTAGAACTTCCCGCTTAGTTTGAATTTTAAACGCTTAAAAATGAGTTTATTTGTTAAAATACCAAAAAACGAAAATTTGTGAATTTTTAAACAACGATAACTTTTGAATGCGTCATTCGATTTTCATTTTTAAAAAAGCATTCTACGCAGTTTTTAAAGCACAAAAAGAAAATGTACAAGTTTATATTGATTGGTTGAGAAATCTGGAAAATATGTTAAAAAAATACCAAAAAACGAAAATTTGTGAATTTTTAAACAACGATAACTTTTGAATGCGTCGTCCGATTTTCATTTTCAAAAAAGCAGTCGACGCAGTTTTTTAAGCACAAAAAATGTATACATGGTTTTATGGTGATTTTTTCGCACGCTTTAAAGTTATTTTTAAAAAACATAAAAATTCCAAAAAAAATTTAGGTTATTTTTTTAAATTTCTTCGGATTGGCTCGATGGATTAACTCTCAAATCTAATCAGATCTAAGTTTTGATACACCCTTTCGAATGACATGTCGTAGAATTAAATCGGTTGATTCGTTTTTGAGAAACTGTACGACAAAAATTTATTTACACACATCCTACATCCACACCCCCCCACACACACACACACATACTTATTTATAGGCTGATCTGAGATCCATGGATGTATTCACTCTATGGAGATCCACCAGAAATAAGCATAGTTAAACGAAACAAAATTTTACTTTTTACGTTGCCTTCCCTACAAATACGTATTTCCACTTAGTTCTTGATCTGTTTAGTTTTTAGAAAAAATATTTTTCTATCTTAGTGAGATCCACCAATGTGTGTTTCGTCTAAGTATTTTTCTATCTTAGTGAGATCCAGCAATGTGTGTTTTGTCTAAGTATTTTTCTATCTTAGTGAGATCCAGCAATGTGTGTTTTGTCTAAGTATTTTTCAATCTTAGTGAGATCCAGCAATGTGTTTCGTCTAAGTATTTTTCAATCTTAGTGAGATCCAGCATGTGTGTTTCGTCTAAGTATTTTTCTATCTTAGGAGATCCAGCAATGTGTGTTTCGTCTAAGTATTTTTCTATCTAAGTTAGATCCAGCAATGTGTGTTTCATCTAAGTATTTTTATATCTTAGCGAGATCCACCAATGTGTGTTTCGTCTA
>JAGFPH010003354.1:67342-79549 GCA_018207615.1 Philaenus spumarius | reverse complement strand
GGGGGGGGGGGGGGGGGGGGGGGGGGGGGGGGGGGGGGGGGTCATAGCTGCAGAATATAGACTAGTCTTGGATATGGGACGTACCAAGAGATATGGGAGGCACAGAAATTTCTTAGTTTTTAGCAAAATTATGATTTTTTTAGGCTGTTTGAGTGTTGTTTTACCTGGAATTTGTAGCATATATTTCAACATTTTGATTAAGTTAATTTCGTAGCCTACAATATCCATAAGAGTAATAATAATTACTTTAGTTCATTTCAATGTATTATTTACATATACATAACTCTGTAAAACAATAATATGAGAAACTAAAACAAATTAATAATAATTTCACACCCACCCCCTTCTTGACAAAGCCAGGAATTGGTAGTGGCAGGACAGAGTGGACCGAAAGAGGAAATATGCGATATTCATTAGTATGCGCACTCATTAGCAGTGCGCTCGAAGATAGTGTCACAGAGGATATAAGTCATACCCAGAGTGTTCGAAGGATAGGAAGATGTGTTTCGGTAATTTCGAATATGTTAACTGGCTGCTGCAGAGCGCGACAAACGATGTTAGCTAGCTAACGTTACCAAGTCGTGCAGCCAACACCCGGCCCAGTGTCCTTTTTTGTCAAAGTAGTGTTTACCGTGCGTGCATCAGCTGTCCATCTCCTCTCTCTCACACACACTGTTCAAAGCGGCAACGTCGCTAGCCTCTTGGCCACTAAGCTCTGTTCCGACGCTACACCAGCGCTTCAGTAAAGGCGAAACACATCTCCCTATCCTTCGAAGTTCGAACACTCTGGTATTACTTATATCCTCTGTGATAGTGTTTTCCTAGCTGCGCAGTTGCTCTGCGTATTTGACTTTTTATCAGTTTAAAACTATAAAAAACACTGTTAACTCTCCCACCCCTCCTAATATCATGACACAAGTGTTTTTTTTATTTCCTTTGCGAGTGTATTTTTGTGCTATGGCGACTAACAATAAGCGGAAGCGTGTTGTGATTACTTTCACTAATAAATTAGTTGCTATCATTGAAATCGAAAATGGAAGTTTATTGAAAACTGTTTAATTAATTTAAAGAGTATGTAGTGATGTACTGTAATCCTGAAAATGTAATTTTAACTTAAATAAAGAACATAAGTGTAGCTTACAAAGAGATTTTTGAATTCGTTTGACCTTCAAAACCTTTCAAAACTGTAGTGTTAGATGTTCATGGCTTAACTGAAAAAATCGTTATCCGAAACGATCCCCCCCCCCCCTTTAGTTTGGTTAACCGGGGTTTTATTGTAGTGTATTATTACTACATAAATACATTTCTTTTACCATCTGTTTATCGTTGATTTTGGATTGGTTAAGGGCCGCTATATTGAATCTGATTCCCATAAGAGCAGTGCTACAGAATAAGTCATTTTTTCCGTTAATTCGAGAAATAAATTAAAAAATTTGGTTTCATTTTCAAGTACTGTCATATGCGGATGTTGATTGCCGAATACATTTTCAAAATCCGTTGTTTTGTTTTCATAAACGTATGATATAAATAGTAAACTTTATAAATTTTTTACAAAAAGAAATATTGCAAAAACTTTAGCAATCAACACCCACAATTTATTTTACTTTAAGAAAAAAATACAATTTTGGTTTTTTTGACGAAAATAACACAAAAATATGCTTAAAAGTGAAGGTGAAGGAAGATTGAAATTGTAGCCAACTTCGTCGTTTTGAATTTAGGGACCCAAGCCTTAATACAGACAGCCAACCACATTGTCTGTCTACTTCTCGTCACATCTTCCCAAATAAAGAACAAAAAAGAATTATGTACCACTTTTGTTGTCAAAAGGCCAATCTCCTGCAATATAAGGTCCTTCTTCGTGGTGTTTTTACCTGTTTGTCGGCCATATTCCACAGTATTGGATGACCACTGACGAGCTCTATAAGCTGTTCATCCTCACTAGCCGTAAACTTATTAGACATTGTAGATATTATATCAATAATATTCATACAACTACAGCACTCTCTTGTAAAACTAAAACTAGTGCCCAAAAACTGCTCTGTTGCGCTCCGCGGTCTGCACTTGACTGCTTTCAGAGGAGTCGTCCAATTGCGTAGAGCGCACTGCGGACCGTAGAGGGGTCTAGAAAAACGGTCCCGTTCTATTACATGTTGTGGAGTAAGCTCCGCAGTGCGCTCCCCAGATAGTGCGGAGCTAGGAAAACCCAGCTTAAGCAAATCACAGACACAAACTACAGAAATATGAACGGAACTATAGTGACATCTGTAAACATAAACGCTTAAAAGTAAGTAGACATAGGTCGAGTATGGCCGAGACTCGAGTCGTCCGGCGATGTCGCCAACAATTAATTTCAACGAAAGGAAAGAGCGGAGACTGATCTGTCGACGAGTCGGTCGGTAAAAGATCAAATGATGTTGCCGTCGAGAGATCGGTGTTTCCAGATGGGAAACATTGATCGATATGTACATTCAATGAAAACATTTTAAATTTAACAACTATTGTTTGCGTATTTAAATTTTGAATGATAAATAATATTTAAAACTTTAAATTAACTTAAATAGTTAAATTCAAAATAACTAAATGCTTTTGTTAATAATTCTAAAAATTACAAATAAACACATAATTACAATACAATGGTTGTAGAAGTAATTAATTAGTAATTCTTGAAATGTTAGTTCCTGTTAATATGTACCACTGCGCATACATTCTTTAGAGCGCCGTGTTTACTAGAACTTACTTAGCCTCTTTACTTAGCCTCAGCCATTTACTAGAAAACCATTGACTCACATCTTTAGGTGCAGTAATAACTACAAAATTAGATGATTTTACTACGAAAGTTCTCTATATTTTTAAACAATATTAACATAACAAAATTTTTCAAAACTTTTTATAATGAAATAATACATTATTTAGTTGTATAATATTATTTATTTATTTTATTTCTACAGTGAAATCATTTAAGACAATTATACCACAACAAATAGGCCTACATCAAACTTCTGTAGGATCACCATGCACTATAATAAATAGCAATCTACAGAGTTAGAATTACCTCTTACTTTTCTTCAGAAGAAATAGGGGCGCTAAAAATTTGAATTCGTTTTTTAAAATTTTCGTAGCAGCATTGGTAACTAATTCTCTAAAGTTTTATTCATTAATTTCAAAGAATTTTTTTTAACAAATGAATAAGTTAAAGAACATCCGTGAACCCTTCCGAATGCTGTGTGACCCTTGTTCGCAGTGTCACTGCCATGTGCATGGATGATTTCCCATTAACCATGTGCGTTGACGCCTAATTCAAATGTGAGTAGCTACTTTACTCAGATGTTCATCCTGGGTTACGATGCAAGCGGTGAGCGGTGGGCGGCAGACAGCTCTAGCAGGTGCAAGCGGCGCACGAAAATTATCTAACTGATGGAGTTTACTTGTTAAACACGGTTGGCTGGCTACGATGAAAGCGGCGGATGAGCGTTGGCATAACGCTCGCCGCAAGGTGCCGCTCAGGATCAAACCAGTTAGATAAATTTTCGACTGCAGCACGACGCTCAAGAGTTTCTTTACTTTCAACAAACATATGTCATTTGTTAAAAAGGCAAAATTAAGTATGTTTGATACGTATACGTTCATGACATACTAACAACCACTTTTATACAAAATTTCAAGAAAATCCGACGGTAAACAAAAAAGATGCAAATTTTTGCGAGTATACTTTCGGAATTTTGTATTCGGTTCAAGTATTTATTTATTCTTTAAACACCATGAATTATGGATTAAACAACAATAATGGATTAAATCTTTATACTCAATATATAGTATAAATCAAATACTTACCATTGTTATTTTCACAGGAAGCATATTTTTTAAAATTACTCCCTCCCCGGGTTACATCTGAATTTATGTTAAAATCCAAACTTCAAGAAAATCCGACGGTAGACAAAAAAGATTCTGCGGTTATAATTTTGGAATTTGGCAACGCTTCATATATGAATAAGATGTCCCCTTTTAGTGATTTCCCCTGCTGCAAAATACATACCTGCATTATCGAATTTTTTCCAGACAAACCATTGCTCGGACGAAATAAATACATATGACCTTTTTTGTTGAAAAATACCTTCCTTACACGGTGGTATTTTTTATTTTCCTCTATCTTCATCTCAGCTCAAAATATTAAGGATAATCGAAAAAAAAAATTATAATCGATTTTTTTTTTCGACTTTGGGAAATCGATAGACTGGTAAACTTTTTTTTATGTTAATCTACATACTTTAATGTACTTATAAAAAAAAATTCAGCCGTATTGCAAATTACTGGTACTTTTGGTCTAAATTGACCTTTACCGACTGGCCTATTATTGTCCATTACTTTGAAACGAAGCAAGATACTAAGCTCTAGTTTGCGCCATTGTATTTATCTTTTAATAAGCTTTTCAATGGTGTATTACATGACCTACAAATGTGTCCTATTATGCACACAAGTAATATACAAAGTTTTGTTAACTTCAGTAACAAAAACAATGAGGGGGTTGAACGGACTTTATGAACACTCTGTATATAGAGATATTCAATCAAAAGGATTCAAGAAAACATAATCATTAGGTCGAGGAATTAATTGCATTGTTTTTTGTATCTAAAACTGTAAAATTGAAGGCAAAAATAATGAACGCTGGTAAAATGTGAAAGTGTATGACAAACTGGTTTCAAGTGAAATGTTGTAATACGAACCCTTGTGATTGCTCTCTTCCAGGACGCTATACGGTGGCAAAACAATTGGCAGACTTTCTAGAGCGGTCGAAATCATTTATAAACATACTCTAGTGATAAAATGTTGTACTTATTATTATGTTATCGTCTGCTATATGATCACAAATTGGTTCTAGTGGAGGACACGATGTCCGGAGGTTTTAATAGATTACACTCAACTTAACCTTTCCCTTTATATAATAATGAAATTAGACACTTCACTGATGGCGGAAATCAATTATATACAATCTAAAACAAGTACAACATAACAATACCAAACCAAAAATGTTCGTATTTGAACGAGCGGTGTTGGTTGTGTCTCTACAATTATTTGAGACAAGGAGTATGGATGGTTTTTGGTAAGCGAGTTTACTTATAATGAGAATGATGCTTAAATAAAGCAATTTAGTTTTCGTACTACAATGAAACTTATTTCAGGTTTTATCTTACAAAAATAAATACCAGTTGCCTTAAAAGTCCCCCTTTAACTTTTGTGTTTGTTAAAACAAACAAATATCCTTTGGAGAACGACACTAAATTAGCCCAAAGTATCTTTTGAAACAATCGGAAATTTTGAGTGTCCCCTAAAAATTTTAAAAGGGAAGTATGGTCATGTGATACCTCATTTTAAAGGTATATTTAAGACTAGGAAAATGACATAAAGAAATTAAAAATCGGACCACCCAAAACAAAATGGCGGCCCTAAACGTGTTGAAATAAATCGACATCAAGTTGCTAATATCTCGAAAAGGAAGAGTTTTTAGAAAAAATTTCAAAAGACAAAAATTGTTTATTTCAAAGTGCGTGACCTAGAAAATTGCTTTTATATCGATTTCGTACATTTTTTTAAAATTTTCTCAGATGTAGGAGTCGACTTAAAATTTACGAAATTGATTTGGAAGCAATATTTTAGGTGAACCACTTTAAAATTAAAATTTTTTGTCCCTTAAAAGTTTTTCTAAAAACTCTTCCTTTTCGAGATATTAGCAACTTTATGTAAATTTATTTCAACACGTTTAGGGCTGACATTTTGTTTTGGGTGGTCCGATTTTTACTTTTTTTATAATATTATTTTCCTAGTCTTAAATAGACCTTTAAAATGAGGTATCGCATGACCATACTTCCCATTTAAAAATTTTGAGTTGCCCCCAAAATCCCCCATTTTTAGGGGACACTCAAAATTTCCGATTGTTTCAAAAGATACTTTGGGCTAAGTTAGTATCGTTCCGAAAAGGATATTTGTTTGTTTTAACAAACACAACAGTTAAAGGGGGGGGGGGGCTTTTAAGACACCTGGTATATTAGATTATTCAGCACGTTTTATTTTTTGCACGACCTTATAGCAAGTTCCCCGTAATTGACCAACAGGTAAAATACCATAAAAGTACCCGTTGAAATATAATTGGGGGGATTCTACTATGGGGGCAGATTCTGACCAGAGGCCGATGAAGGGGATGCAGACTCAAGTGCGAGCGGAATGAAGCAGCGCGTGGGGGCTGGGGGATGAGGTGTAACCAAATTCTACTAATATATTTCGTACACGGAGGCAGCTATTCAACGTGTTCGTGAGTGACCAATTTCCCAAATAGTTGGTTGAAAACCTAAAACCTATAACTTAATTTTGGTAGTTCGCTCAACTAACGTAAGCGGTTCAACTGCGTCACAACTTGCACGACGAAATGTTATTTTAGAACATTGTTTAAACTAATGCATAGATATTGTTTCCCGCTGCCTTGGCCTGAACAACTCAATGTGGGTTCAAATACGGCCGTGACCGATCCTAGATGTTTTACAAAAACTTTGACAAAGGAATTTCTTTTGTCAGACGTAACGTTGCGGCATGACCTTTTGCCGCTCTTTTAAACGTAGTACTTACACTTTGTCCCTGGAAAATATTCAGAATTTAAAACAAACAGAACAATTGACAACATGTACATAAACAGCGTGTCACGTAAACCTTAGTAGTCTATACAGAATCTTATTGTACAGATTGAAATAAATGAAAAAAATGTTTAGTGACATATTTTACGAAAACTCACTGTAACTCCAGAAATAGATAGCGCATATTGAGTCCAAATTTGGTATAAGCCTTTCGTATGTTACGATTTACAAGTGTAGCAAATACCAATAATTTATTTTAAAAATGGCGGCTGTTACAGATGTTTAAAGTGGTATATCTTGAAAACTGCTAACGTAAACAAAATTTACAGGAGACAAAATATTTGTCTTTTTTAACGAAAGACAAAATTATTTTTTGTCGTTTCTCTGGGTCAAAAGATTAGTAATACATGAAAGAGTAAATGATAATTAATTTTTTTCCATATATTGCACTTTCATATCGCGGCATAACTGGTTATTTTTAACAAGAGATGCGAAAGTTAAAATGGCTTTAACGCACTGTCACGAGTGATCGCATTCTCTGTCAACTGTCGGACCTCGCGACACCAATTTGCTTAGGAGTAATTGCACCTCAGTGTTTAAACTATGCGGCGCAATGTCACTCATTTGTTCGCATAAGTAAACCCAGATTAAGGGTCTGCTGTAGTGGCGGCCATCTTGGATTTTTATCAAATAAGACCAATGTTAAATTTCAAACCATTTATTTCGTTTACTTTTTATCATATAACTGTTTGCAAGGTCTCATTTTAAGCACAGTCACAATTCGCATCCGTCTTGCAATTTACATTTTTTTAAATGCTTTTGATTTTTTATGTAATTGACATTTTGTAATTACAAAGTTTGAATTTCTTTCCTAACACAATACAAAATTAATAATGAAAAATAATTTGCAAGCCGGATCCGAAATTTTATAAAGAATTTTCAGTTATTTTTTCAACGCTCAATTACAAAAGGTAGACTTATAAAATGGTTTGAAATGAGGCAATGTCAAAGTGTTCAGCTGCAAGAAATTCCACTGTTTAGATAGGGATACAGTAGGAAGCGGTTGCGTTTCCGGTTGCTTTCTCGTTTACTGGAGCAGACCCTTAATAATTAGGTATGGGACAAAAGGTAACGCAGTAGTCAAAACTGGTCATATATCATAGCTGGTTCAAAACAACATAATTTCAGATTAGACCTACACTGAACCAAAACATGTTTATTAGCGAATTTCCATAGGAAATATGAGCTATTGCAGTGGCCCTTATGGTAAGACCCAAGGTCGAGAGTAGCAAATGAGCACCAATCATGATCCCCAGAACACGTTTTGGGGTGTCATTAAAAATCATATATATATATGTATATATGTGTTCGTACTCTAGCGGCCGCATTTTAAGTCCGATTTGGTTCAAGTTTGGTACACATGTTGGTTGTCTACGTCGCTCAGACGAGTTCGTTAGCCAAAAAAATCCAACAACCGACAGCACGTTTTTTGACCAGAAGTAACTAATTTTTGAGATTTTTTCTACGAGAATAAATTTGTTTTTGTGTTTTTCCTACAAATATAAATGTAGGATGTTATTTTGCACATTTTGTTTATTACGCGACCTTATAGCTCGCTTGGTTTTCCCAAAATCGATCAAAACGTATAAAATACCATAGAAATACGCGGTTCAAAGCCATGTGGTGGATTCTACCGTGGCGAAGCACGCAATGCATTGTGTATTTAAGATACTTCCATTACAACCCCCGTACCTACTCGAGTGCTTAGGCTGCGCTCTGGTGGTTATCACAACTTGTTGCTCGCTGATGAATACTGGAAAAATAATTCGACCACGTAGCTGAACCGCTGACGTGAGTTGAGCTAATTTCCAAAATTAAGTTTATAGGCCTATGTTTTAGGGTTTCAACCAACAATTTGGGAAATAGGTCTATTGACGACGGTGCTGGATAGCTGCAAAATGGTTCGCACGCTATTCCGCATATTGGGAGTATCTTCAATACACAAAGTGTTGCGTGCTTCGCACGCCAACCCCCTTATTGGGAATATCTTCAACACACAAAACATTGCGTGCTTCGCACGACACACCCCCGAGTTGGGAGTCTCTTCAATACACAATGCACAATACACCACATGGCTTTGAACCGGGTACTTCTATGGTATTTTACGTTTTGATCGATTTTGGGGGAACCAAGCGAGGTATAAGGTCGCGTAAAAACAAAATGTGTAGAATAACATCCTACATTTTTATTTGTAGAAAAAAATCACAAAAAAAATCATTCTCGTAAGAAAAATCGCAAAAAAAGTTTTACTTCCGGTCAAAAAACGTGCTTCCGTTGTTGATTTTTTTTGGCTAACGAAGTTGTCCGAGCGACGTGGACAACCAACATGTGTACCGAATTTGAACCAAATCGGGCTTAAAATGCGGCCTCTAGAGTGCAAACACATATATATATGTATATTTTATATATGTGTCCAAAACGTCTTCTGGGGACCATGATCGGTGCTCATTTGCTACTCCCGACCTTGGGTGTTAACAAAAGGGCCACTGCAATAGCTAATTTTTCCTATGAAAATATTAAAAATACTAAAATTTAGGTTTCGATTATTTGAAACATTATTGTATATTATTCGTTCACACTTGTTCGATTTCCCTCATTTTGACGACTTGAAGACATCCCCCTGACAATTTTTTTTTAGACATTCAGTAGTTTTTACAAGACACTTGAACGGGAATGCAGTTCCATTGATGGAGCGAATGTCGTGACTTCCACAAGAACGGTGCAGTGAACACGTCCAAGTAAGCTACTGGGACACCAGCTACACGTACTCTCAATGTCTCTAATGCCTTCAGGAGATGCTGTCAAACTGGTTTGTTGGAACTGACGGCTAATAAATAGATGCCGTGAAGCATCTGGAGAGTTAAAAGCGGCAAGTTGCATTGATAATCCAGACTGGGAATTAATTGTAAGCGGAATTAGTGCAATAAGAAATCATCAAGCCAGAACTCTGCGTGCTTCGCACGCCAATTTACTTCTTCCCCTCTCGAAAACAGATTTGTGTGATCAATCAGAACCTCAATAGAGAGCAAAATAATTCGACCACGCAGCTGAACCGCTGACGTGAATTAATTGAGCAAATTTAAAAAGTTAAGATTATATGCCTATGTTTTAGGGTTTCAACCAACAATTTGGGAAATTGGTCTACTCCCGGCGTTGCTGAATAGCTGCCTAGATGTACGAATTATATTCGTAGAATTTATTGGCGTCCAAGCCTCCAGCTTAGACTTGCGCGCTCCTTCGTTTCACTCGCAGCGGAAAAACCTTGCGGCCTCGTTTTATGAGCTTCGCTTCATTCTCAATCGACAAACTAGGCCGTCGGGGTTTGTAATATATTGACACAATAAGCGGGAGTTTTCGCTTATATTTTGTAAATCGATTGATGAAACGCTGTATACTTTCAATAGAAAATTTTAAAAACCCTTTAAAATAAGACTTTGTAAGTCTTGAGCGGTGCATTTTGTATTAAGAAAAATCGGAAAACCCACGGGAAATTTATTTAGTTAATAACCAGGGGAGACCCCTGCGTGCTGCGCATGCCAACCCCCGATGGAACCTTCTAAAAACATATGTTACGTTTTATTTATAATAAAGGTTTAGGATAATAATAACCTCAAAACTAAGATGGTAAATAATGTTAAATATTCAAATCAAATTATTTCGTATATTTTATAAAAAACGTTATAATTATGGTTAAAAGAGTCACTAAGGCTCAGGTGTACACTTAATCAAAAACCTAACCAAAAAGTTACTCACTATCAGTTACCTTATATTATAAATAAATAGGCCTACTATAATATGTCTTATTTATTTTTAATTAGGATGTAACATAGTTTTTTCTTATTTTTAAATTCCTTAAAGCAAGTTTTTATTGGTTTGTGTGTGTTGGTTGAGCCTAGGCTTAACTTAAAATATTATTTTGTACTAAAAGCTGGACATCCAAACCAACTGTTTTATCTGTTATTTTATTCAATTGGTTGCTATGGTAATGAATGTAAATACGTTCAAGAAGTTGTTTCATCAGTCTAGGCCTAACCTAAAATTATGTTTAATTTATTTTACCTGCATTAATAACGGCAACATATACACATGATTTATGTTTTTGTACACATCTTTGAATGATATAATTTTTATCTTTCAATAGTTGTTTTTCATAATGTTGCTTATTTATTGGTATACAGCTGTTAGGCGCTATGTATTTAACGTCCAACTTAATTCTGTGAATTTGTTCGTTGAAAGATACTGGCCACTAATGATTTTCTCTAAGCCAGCTGATTCCATTTGCTACACAATTGTTTGTTCTTAGATGCACAATCACGTGTTTTAATAATCAGCTGGTTAAGGAAACTTAAAATGATGATAAAATACAAAAAAAAAGTTCTTTTACTACATTGTAAATGAAATTATTTCAAAAATGTAAGTAAATTGTGCAAATATAGAATGATTGATCTTTTATTTAAAACAAACCACGTGTAAAACGGTTCAGTGGAAAGAAACCTCAAGTGAACTCTTCAAAGAAGTGCAAAGTTGAAATTTTACCCCATGTTAAATCTCTATAAGAAAACTTTTAATCTTGTTTTTTAAATAGTTACTGACCAGATACCAAAATATATGGTAAAATGTGCAAATACAGGGGTTATTCCCTTTTGTTTGAAACTACCCGCGTGTAAATCGGTCCAGTGGAAGTTTCACACGTTCTTCCGGAAGATTTTTAATTTTGTGTTTTAATATAATATATAGGATAGAATACCCAATATATTATAGGCCTATAATTTATTTACTTTTTTCCAATAGGAAACACTTCTGAATAAACAGTTTCCATCTCCAATAATTGGAGTTATGTCAAAATGTTCCAAGTAGTCATGATCGTGGTTGTAATTAAGCGATCCTAACCAAACAACAATTTACCAGGTATAATAATAAATAATATCTATAAAATTAAATATATTATTTGTTATGTACTTAGAAATACAATTCTACACGTTTAATCACTACTAACCTACTTAAATGAAGTAAATTACAACATAAACAAATCATCTTATGATAATAAAACATGTGCTTTGTTATAATCAGCTGATCTGTGCTGTTACATTTAGCTGATCAGTAAAAACAATATTAATGAATAGAAAATATTTTAAATTACATTTTTAGAATATTAAATAAAGGAATAGTAAACTTGTATATAGAGTTAATTACCTTTCATTTAACACAACCCGTATGTAGGACTAAATCGGTCCAATAGAACTCCAGATCTCACTCGGAACGGGCTTAACATTTTACCCCATGTTCATGCATTGAGGCCCATGAAAATGCATACCGTATAGGCCTACTTTCATAAATCCTTTAATATGAACTACTGTATATTTTTTTATATTTAATCTAGATGTCTCTTTTCGACTTACAGAAAATACTTTTTAACAGATAACAAACACCTGTCGTAATCAGTAGTCTAGTGTCCGGCCAGAGTATGAATGCGAGTAGTGAGTGAGTTGACGAACGCTACAGTTGCAGGGCCGGGCAGAGCGGCTGG
>JAGFPH010003354.1:34648-46109 GCA_018207615.1 Philaenus spumarius | reverse complement strand
CAGGGTCATAAATCTCATTGTAATGTTGGAGCAAGAAGGAGATAATAATTAAAAACAAAAACCCCAAAAAATGGCAATGTATTTGGTCATTTTATATTTTGCGCTGTTCGAGGTAACAGATTTTTTTTAAAGGTCTGGTGTCCTAGGCACTAATGTAGTCAACGGCATACTGTTTTCACTACGATTACGATCCTGACAAACAAAACCAAATATCAATATTAATTGGCATTATACTATACCAAACTCGATTCTAGCAAAATAAATGCATGTCCTGATTTGCAAACATCACAAAACTACTTTATTATAGTAAACTAAAAGATGTTGATGTATAAGTGTTTGCACCTGCCTAAATGTTTACTGAGTAATTATGGGCCAGTTATTCTCTGTTTGTGAAAACAAGAACAGAGCCTATAGTCTAGTCGGTATAGGTTACAACTACCAATAATTTGCAATACGGCTGAATTTTTTTTTATAAGTACATTAAAGTATGTAGATTAACATAAAAAAAAGTTTACCAGCCTATCAATTTCCCAAAATCGAAAAAAAAAATGGATTTTAATTTTTTTTTTTTCGGTTACCCTTAATATTTTGAGCTGGGATTAAGATAGAGGAAAATAAAAAATACCACCGTGTAGGGGAGGTATTTTTCAACAAAAAAGGTCATATGTATTTATTTCGTCCTAGCAATGGTTTGTCTGGAAAAAAATCGATAATGCAGGTATGTATTTTGCAGCAGGAGAAATCACTAAAAGGGGACATCTTATTCATATATAAAGCGTTGGTTCATTCTAAATTGGCCGAATTTTAATATATCGAATTGAAACTTGACATAGGAGTTAAAATATATATTTTAAACATTTATGCTGAGTCTCAGCTTGTTATCTTGAAAATTACCCGATATATCATCCCAGCTCGAAATATTAAGGATAATTGAAAAAAAAATGATAATCGATTATTTTTTCGACTTTGTAAAATCGATAGACTGGTAAACTTTTTTTATGTTAATCTACATACTTTAATGTAGGTACTTATAAAAAAAAATTCAGCCGTATTGCAAATTACTGGAACTTTTGGTCTAAATTGACCTCTACCGACTGGCCTACTACCTGGGCCATAATTACTTGAACAACTTGTCAACAAGTTAAAGACTAAAGAATTTTAATTCATAAACATTATCTACGAAGTTGCACATGAGCTTTTTCAAACAGACATGTGAGCGAAGTATTGTTTAAGTTAATACATTGTGAGTAAAATTTGTAAAAATAACTACAAATCTTTAAATGCTTCACATATCATGGTGTCTGCTAAACTAAGCTAGGAAAATTCCCAGTTTTTCCAGACCTGTTATCCAACTGAATTAAATAAGTATAACATGAATTTACCGTTAAGTAAAAAATCACACCATACAGTTTCCAATTGAAAGAATTCCAATGACCATGTGGCCATAACAGTTTATTTTTTATAATCTAATGAACTAAGTAAGAGCTAGTCTAGGATACTTTTAGAATGTTTTTTTTTTTATGTTTAGTGTTGTACCGTGTTTGCTCTTCAATAAAACAATAATAATAATTCGACCATGCAGCTAACGTGAGGTTAGTGAAATGCAGCAGAATGAACTTCATATATTTTAGGGTTTCAACCAACTATTTGGGAAATTGTCTACCCACAAAGAGGTTGAAAAGCTGCCTGCTAGTGCCAGTCTGGCCGGGTCAGCAATTGTTGTGGGCCCGAGGCAACGTAACAATTGAATATTGTAGAGTTCAATATTAGCTACGGAGAGTAGGTAAAGAGCTTTGGGGGTACTTTTTTTTATAATAGGTAAAAGGTAATGTCTCTAACTTGCATTGGCAACACTGGTCACGACGTTACAACATACACTGTAATGACTGATCAGCCCGTCATACAGTCAAAACATATTGTTTGATTAATCTTCCAGTTTTCAATTTCCATTATTAGTGTTTTCTTTTATTGAAATCTGGAAATGAGAAACAGTAATAAACTACTGAGTGGTGCTGCTAAATGGGGAAAAAACCGGAACAAGATGAAGAGATAAAATAAAAATGGAAGTGGCCGAAGGAGGAGAGAGCAAATCAACAGACAATTGTGCAAAATGGGGAAGAAAAGGGAGAACTGCAGACAGGATTTCTTTAGGGATTTTCTAAAGTACAATAATTAAACTCTGACTGGATTTTTGGTAGCAGTGCAGGATATCCGACCTGTGAGGACAAAGCAATTAAAAACAACTCCGAGCCGACACAATGGCGGTGGGCAGCAGTGCTGGTCATCTGACCTGCGAGGACAATGTAACCTACAACAGCTTCGAGTTGGTGTAGAAATGGCAGTTGGCCTGCATTGCGCAAAGTGATAAAGTACGATACAAACAACAAACCAATATATTCATGCTCAACTAATTTTAATAGTAAAAAATAACCATAACCTAAGTTATAACCATGCAGCAATTTTTAAACCACTATGATTGAATCTTTTTACATCCATTGAGCTACAAACAATTAGTCTTGGTGTAATCTGACATTAGTATACCCATAAGAGATGCATAATGTATTTCCTTTGATGGAAATAAGCGCATGCATGAAAATGAGACTTAACATCATTCAATATAGGGTGGGGTACAAACCTGGTTAGAACGATCTACAGTAGTGCTGCTAGTATTCTGCCTGGCAAGTTGTGATTGTGATTTTCCCAATCTTGACTTTAATCCAAACTTAGATTCTGTTTTTTTTTTCTTTAGGTTGTCTATTTCCTGTAGGCCTATACACTAAGAAACATTATACGGTTTAATACTATGTTAAAAAGAAAAATTGTATAAACAAAAATAATGAAAATTTGAGAATAATTTGATTTCAAAATCAAAACCGCAAGCCTACAAGTCACAAAGAAATTGATTTGTTGCTATACAACTATTTATGCTACAGTTTGATTAAGAAAGAAATAGAAATTCTAAAATTTTCAAATTAAAGCTTCAAAAAGAACTGGCGATATTAGAATCTTTAAAAATGTTTACACAAAGCTGTACCAACGAATGACTCAAAGATAAAAATTAAAACTTACACGAAAATTTCACATAAACAATAATTTATTTGTTACAGCAACATCAGACAACAATTAGGCTATATTGTTGTTTTTGTGAAATTTTCGTGTAAGTTTTAATTTTCACCTTATTATGGAATTTCACAAAGTACCGACTGTGGTCACACTTAATATAAATAACTCGAAACCAAAATTAATCCAACAAAAATATGTACACTTACTCTTTGTTGTGTTTTCTTCTTTTGATCGGCCTCTTTCTCCATCCAATCAGTGTGTATCAGATTTTGCAGGTTTTCGCCGAAGTACAAAAGGGGTTTCTCTGACACTTTTTCGTACTCGTTTAGAATTCTGTTCATTTTTTTCTCGTTCCTTAAAATCTCCTAGTTGGGTGAAAAAGTCATTTTTTAAATATTGACAGAGATTATAAAAATATGAAATTACCATAGAAAACAATCCACTTTCAAACCTTATGTGAAATAAAAAATGTAAAAAAAACCCAAAGAAGTACAGATTGACTAACTCAGAAAGTGTTTGCTATCTTATTTATTCAACAATGTAAGTCAACGCACTTACGGCTTTACATTGTTTTAAGTTTTGTAAAAATACAGAAGGTGTACACCGAAACGTACTTTAATTGTGTTAAGTGTTTTGTGTAATTAATTTTAATGTTTGACGACTTCGGTTGATTAAATTTCTTTATTGAGTCTGAAGATGGGATAAAAGTCCCGAAACGCATCACAATTACAAAAAAAGAGGTCACTTGATGGAAACAAAGGAAAGAAACTTTATTTTAATAAATTAGTGACCTGGATAGTGAATAAATTAAAAGGTCTCTGTGTTGTATGAATTAAATTTAAATAAAAGATGTATTTATATTTCCTTAATGAGCTTAATTTAAATACATGACTTTATCACCCTCTCACTGAAAAAATAATTAGCGCCATGCGAGTTGTCTTTGATTTGAAACGCCCCTACATAATAGCATGCACTGGACTCACACCAAGTACTTTAGTATTTTAAAAGCAAAAAATGAATATAAAGTTGAAGTTGGTTTTAAAGGCCTCGGCTAATGCGTCAACTAAAACATAGCATCATTTTTTTTTTAGGTCCTGCCAAATCGATATCTTTTACGTTATTATAAACCCCTGTTTTAGCGTCAATAAATATTTTAACCACTCAGTTGTAACGTCATTAATCTACAAAATATCAACGCCAAACTTTGGATTCAGTTTTCTCAGAACTCGAAAAATGTTAGAATTCCCCTTTCCTTTGATGTCAGGCCGAATATTTTCTCCCTTTTCAAAATCAAACCTCGAAATAAACAAACTACGTATTTTTTTCACACGAAAAATATAACCGCGGTGGGTCCCATCAAAGACAGCAGTGGTTACTCTATGATCAAGCGTGTTTTAAGATCATATTAAGGTAGGCTAAATACAAACATAGATGTTTAGAAACTAAAAAACATTCTGTGATTGTATAAGGTTAAGTAAGTGCCTTGTTTTTATTTTTAGGAGTTGCACACGTTGCGTGTACTTTCTAAATGATTTGATAATGTTGAATAATTTAAAAACAGTTTTTTCAGGCACATATTTTTTGGACAAAGAAGTTTACACTATGGGATTTTCAGCTTTTTTATATTATTGTGAGATTTTAATACACATTTTAACCCTTTCCACTCCAATTACTGGCGACCTAGTGTTGCTATCAGGTCAATTTAATTTTGAGCGAATATTGCACTTTAATTTATTTACTCCAAAAAAAGTATTTCTGTCAGTTCTAAAAGGCTGATTTTTTTTTTGTAGTTTCTTCTATGACTAAAGTATAGATTGGTATGAAAAAAAAAACATATATTTTTATTTTCAAGTATATGTTTTTAATTTTTATTTATTGAAAAAAATATAAATTTGTAACAAAAAACCGGAATAAACTAGAATTTTGGAAAAATTTTCAATCGAAAGACCTATATTTGTTGCTTGTCTTTTGTTGTCTATATCATTATAAACAAAATTAAGTGGTTTACACATGTTTTAGACACAATAATAAATTATAAAAAAATTATAATTGAAAAACAAGTTTTTTGTAAAAAATGAGTTTTTATGAAAACAATTAGTTTTGACACCAACTTGTACAAATTGAATCAACTATTTATTTTATTGCTTAACAACAGTATTATGTAGATCAAAACTAGTAAGAAAAGCTTTTTTCAAAACTGATTGGTAATATTTGAATCACTCAGGTTCGAAACAAAAGTTCCGTCGCCACTCCCGCCATTTTGTAACTGCCGTCGTCTTCGTTCATTTTATTTCACAACAATCATTATTGTAAAAAGAACAATATTAAAAAATAAACTGTGAAATTAGGAAATTACACACGATAAACAAGTACAACAAAACTAAGTAATGCGTAAGCTCACTAAAACACTGCGTGTAAGTAGGAACCAAACAAAGGCGAGAGCCGACGGCTGTTTACAGAGCGGCCAAAGACGGCAAACATTACATTTTCTCAGATTTATTTACCACAGAAACTGAACTCAAATGGTTCTAAAAAAATCCCACAGATAGCAGGACATCTCAAACTTCAACAATAGCGGTCATCAAAGTAACTACGTCTGTTCAAATGCAATCAAAGAAAGTTATCATAGCGAGTTCGGGGCTCGCCCGACATGGGAGTGCGTGCGGGGCTGCCCCGACACTCGAGTGGAAAGGGTTAATAGTACTGAAAATGGCAGCTTTGATTTTAACGACAATGATTTGAACTGCCGAAAAACTGAGTACCAACAGTAAAGAAGATGTTCAATGCACCCCAACCTTGCACCCTTGGATTATGGACTGTTTCACTTCACTCAAAGCAGAATAACTCGCTTTGCGAACTTGTATCCCGGCGTTAACCTTGGATCAGAGTGGCGCCACGTAGATTATAGTATTTTACGTTTTGATCGATTTTGGGGGAACAAGACTGGTTATAAGGTTGTGTAAAATAACAAAATGTGCAGAATAATCTCGTATATTTTTTTTTAGATAAAACGTTTTATTCTAGTATGAGAAATCTAAAAAAATCTTCCGGTTGTTGGATATTTTGGCTAACTAACTCGTTTGAGTGACTTAGAAAACCAACCAAGCGTAAATATGTACCAAATCGGCCGTTTGAGTAACGAGTCACTGGAATAGCTCATTTTTCCAATGGAAATTCACTTATAATGTAAATTTAGTTCATGACTTAATTCGACATACCTTTTGCAGAACTGTCCGTTCGTATTCTTCCTGTAACAGAAGCGCTTTTCTATTTTTCAGCCTCTGCGGATCTTTGGAAAAATCTTCCAGCTGCCGAAGACGTTCCCACATGCATTTACGTTTGATGAACAGTTTGAACGCATGATTCTGCAAATTAAATTTATTATTTTATTTTTAAATTGAAGGAATTTACAAACTTTTAAATTTTTATTATTTTATATTTTTATTTACGTAACTCTTAACGGGCGGCTAGCGCCTTTAACCCGGCACGACCCAATCTCTAAGCTCGGTTAGCGCCTTTAAACGCAAATACACAAACACATGCTTAGATGATTCCATAGTTCATGAAACTTCTAATAGAGTGCAGGGTAATGTTCTTTGAGCATGTTTAGACGAAACAAAAAATATAAGCATTGTCTGTGACGACTTATCGGTCTGTGTTCTGTCGCCAGAGCAAATGATTCTACTATCGCAAGTGTTCTCAGCGCGGCTTATGCTTATAAATGTTTCACTCAGCTGTTACTTGTTTCTTTGTACTGATAGAATTATTTCCTAGTTTAATACTTAAAATAAATAGTCCTTAAGTAATTTAACAATTCAAAATTGTTCTATAATTTAAGTAAAAACCACTGTTAAGGTGAAAAATAACAAAATTTAGACGTTTGGTTCAAATATAAACCAAACGTGAAGTGTGATAAACAAATTTAACATTTTCCAAGGGAAAGCCTATTTTTACAACAAAGAACATTATGATTATTGTAGCAGTCTGACCTAATGTCTGGTCGAGTTTAGTTCAACGCATACGTTCTCTGTTCCTATACAAAAACCATTTGTGCGAAATTAGCACAAATAAAGAAGAAATATAGTTATAAATGCAAGAAGAGATGACCAAAGATACACAAAACAATTTTACTCTTATCTCATTTTCATGAAGATGGAGATTTTTTGATAGGGTTCCAGTGTCAATTATCAACAATTGGTTCGGATTCGAGGAAATTTGGATGCGACCAATTTCTAATTTTTACTCTAATATTTTTTTGTTAAGACGGTTGTTTAAATGCTTTTTTTTAAGTCTTTATTACAGAATAAAGTTCTTTTCTTTCCAATTATCGTTTACCTGTATCATTGAATCCTTTTTCAGCGTAACAGGCATTTTATGATTCGGTTGCACCGTTGCTGTTGGTGGATTACTCTCAGCGTAACTGTTTTGATAAGGATACGCTGTACCCGCACGATCGTCCGCAGACTGCTGAGGATACGTTTGGCCTCCGCTCTGATCACTGGATGTTGTAGGATAAGACTGATATGTATACGATGTCGTCTGTTGCACTGCCCCGTATGAATTTGTATTAGGGTAAGAATTGACCGACTGCGTACTTTGTTCTCCCGTACTGCTCATTGCATTGTAACCACCGCTACTGCTCGGCCAGTAGCCCCTTGTTTGGGACGAGTTGCAGCCACTGTTATTTGATGTTACCTGGATAGCAAAATAAAATAAGTTTCATTAGTAATAATAATATATTATTTGTGTCAAGTACAACAATTTAGTTCCTAAATTCAAAAAATCTGTTTGTAGATATTAAATGCAGTACACTAAGTTGAATATCTCAAGTCCAGATTTATTTAGTAGAAAACAATATGTTGTAAGGGACTAACGGCTGTGACATCATTTGATTAAAAAAATATGCTTCCAATCTAACCTACAAAATTTCTTTGTTAATTTTTAAAATGACAGCGTAATAAAAAAGAACCATCGATTAGTTACCTAGATCTAGATAAAGACAGTGGGAGGGACAAATCAGAAAAACAAAGTGATCATTGCTCGTGGACTAATAGTGAATATTGATCATTGAACAACAGTGACATTCTATGATCATACAACTATATTGTGATGCATATGTTATAGAAAGTAAGCTCCTTCTATGTTCATCCTCGGACCGAGATGGTCATAAGTAGGGATGGGTTGGTTCCCGATGCCGGTTCTCGGTTCCGATTCCGCGATAAGCTAAAAAGTCGGTTCTAGAACCGGACCCAATTGATGTCGAATATTGACGTGAATTCGGCAATTGAAACGACCCCTTCATAGTGGTACAAAACAAAAGAGAAAAAAGAATATTCACACATTTTCGGTTATTATAAAACTAAACTCTTCACGTTAGTTTATCTGAACGCGACATACGTTGCAATTTAGCTCGATCGTGTGGCGATAGTGGACGTGAATGCTGGTTTGATGCACTCATTTCATCAGATAATGTAGCCTTTGTAAATTAATATTTATGCCTAAATTATTATTTTTTTACTATCAGTGATTATAACAATCAATAATCCCTTTACTATTCATAAAAGTTAAAAAAAATAATAAATGATTAAAATAATTACGCAAGAAAAAGTGTCAAATAAAATTATTCGGAATCCGATAAGGCATAATATTTTTTTACGATTGACTAGGATTGTGTTAGCGCTCGGAATATTATACGTTTTGTTTCTGAATGTTCAATTCGGATAAGTTCAGAAATAATCGGAACTTCAATCAGCGAAAATTTCATTTGACGGCGTCAGTTTAGTCCCGCCGAAGTCTGAACAACTTGTTAGAACAAAGTAATATCAAGTTAATAACGCTGTGTGTAAATACGTACAGTATTCAGTTTTAGTGCAGTGTTTTATTCATTTTGTTTTAGTTACCGCATTAGTTAATACAGAAGAGCGCCAATTTTTACCAAAGTAACATTTTTTACTATTTTGCTGAGGGGGAAATCCTTGGCCTGTGTTTGGTGGAGGTGGAAATCCTTGGCCGGTGTTTGGTTGAGGGGGAAAACCTTGATTACCATTATATTGGTCCTGAAAAATATAATTACAGAACAAATAATTCGACCACGCAGCTGGACCGCGGACGTGAGTTGAGCAAATTTCCAAAATTAAGTTTATATGCCTTTATTTTAGGGTTTCAACCAACAATTTGGGAAATAGGTCTACTCACGAAGGCGTTGAACAGCTGTCTGTGTGCACGCAATATATTACTAGAATTTGTTTCCTCCTAGTGGCCTCGCGAGTTTGCACCACTTGGCTTCGAACCGGGTACTTTTATGGTCAATTTTGAGGGAACTAAGCGAACTAAAAGGTCGCGTAAAAAAACAAAATGTGCAGAATAACATCCTACATTTATATTTTTAGAAAAAACTCTAAAAAAGCTCACTCTAGTAGTAAAAATCTAAAAAATAGTTACTTCCGGTCAAAAAACGTACTTCCGGTTGTTAGATTTTTTTGGCTAACGAACTCGTCTGAGCTACATAGACAACCAACACGTGTACCAAATTTGGACCAAATCGGACGTAAAATTTCGCTAGAGTGCGAACATATATATATATATATATATACATATATAGATTTCTCGCGTAATCATTTGTTGGTTTTGCTGTTATTTTTAACCAGGGTAGGTTGATCGTTTTCGATCAACATTTATTGTGGCTCTTTCGTGTTCGAGCCCCAGATCAACAATTCAAAACCAACAAATAAGGGACCCAATTACAAAAAACTTATACAATTTCTTATACACCCAACTAAGCGTCGTAACTGAGACCAGCAATAGTTGATCTGTTTTATACAAGTTATATACAAAGTTCCGTTAGTTTTGTAAGTTTTTAAACCGGTCAGTCTCGCGCTCTCGCCTAACCCAACCGCGGCTGGCCTTGCCTACCCTTCTACCTGCTACCTATTCATAGTTGAGGGAGGGTTGTTTATTGTTTACTGCTTAGGGGATTTATTGGTTTAATATTTTACTTCTACACAATAGACGGTATGCAAATTATATTAAGTTCTTCATTTCTTTACCGATTATCGTAAAACTTGGTTTCCTATAGTTTTTTTGCATGCTGAACAAGAATCTGGCACTTATTTTGACCTAAAGTTAAAAATATAAATAATTACATGATTAATACGCCTGATACGTATTTTTTTGAAAAGCCTAAATCTATTTAACAATTTTCACGATTTCTTCCAAACTTCGGAACTTATAAAAATAAAATTGGACATGAGGCAGTCTTGTATTAATACTACTTTAGTCATTTTATTTCGTGCCAATATAATTTTACTGCTATAAGTTGAAAATCATTTCTATGAAAGCAATTGACAGCATTTGGTTAAGCTGTAAAAGTGACCTTTTTATAATGTTTTTGATAATACAGATGTATTAAGTTTTTTTTAACGTAGACCTAGTTGACAATTTCTAAAACTTTATTGAAATCTGTTATCTATAAAACTATAAAAAATATAACAATAAAAACATAAGCTTTGTTAAAAATATACTCGTAAATTTTGACTTAACCTATGAAATTTAATATAATATGCTCAGTTTATTCAATAAATTTAGCGGATGATGTTTCCGGAAATAAATAAACAAATGTTAAAAATAGAAACTTGAAATCCCCGTATAAAAGGTAATACATTTTAAAACAAAACAGTAGTAGACATTATTTGTAGACTTAAAATTCGTTAATTTTACTTCCTAGAAGTTAAGAGTTTTCTCCTATTTTATGTTTCAACATAGGACTAAGAAAAGTAAATTATTTAAACGTTATTGTAGTCATGAGACTGCTTTGCAATCAAAATAATAGTAAACCTACATATTTCGGAGAAGAAAATACAGTAACACTGTAGTATTATTGGAAATAATAAATCATATAAAGTGTAACCTATTTAAAAATAAAATTCTCAATACCAAAAAGTACAACTTATCACTGTCTATCTCATAGTTTATGAATTTAGAACCAGTTATCATATTTTCTTACAGTGCTTTCTAACTTTTAGGGGAACCGGAGTTTTGCCTACGGGTGTCAGGTAGATGGGGGGGATGCCGTCGGCAACCTCTTGGTGCGGAGATTTGTCTACGGTGGGGGCGGGAGAAAGAGAGTGTGAGGGAGGGAGAGAGACACCGTTTCTTGTAGTGATTATTAAAGAGCATCCACCTTTCTCGTAATTATAATACGACGAAATATTATAATTATACAAATATTAGAATCATACTGTTATCGGCAAAATACTGTGACTAAACAGTTTAGGTTAGTTTTTTTTTTTTTATTCTAATTATATAAAGTGATAATACGACGAAATATTATAATTATACAAATATTATAATCGTACTGTTATCGGCAAAATACTGTGACTAAACAGTTTAGGTAAGTCCT
>JAGFPH010003354.1:0-13985 GCA_018207615.1 Philaenus spumarius | reverse complement strand
CAGCCAATGGATCAGGGCATTATAAAAAATGTTATGCATTTATAACGAAGACTTATTGTACAAACGCTCTTGACAGATTCATTGGAAAACAAAAATTTAAAGATCGGTATCCTTCCAGCAGCAAGAATGTGTCACAATTCATGGTCACATTAAATGCTATTTTTGGCTTGAATTACACGGAACCTCGGATTATCGAGACTCGAATTACCAGCACTCTACTGTAAATATTGAGCTTGACTTGTGAGAAGATATTTTGATAGAATAAAACTTGAACTCAGAATCTCACAAATAATATATTTACTAACTCAAACGAGTTTCAACGACAAAGTCGCCATCTAAAGTGATGCATGAGCTACAATAATCAAACTATAACAGAATATTTACTTACATTAGGCAAAGGTAGTTGAGTGTGTTGTCCATTAATATTCAAATCACCAATCTGTTTCTGTATCTGTGATATACTTGATGGAGGTGCCATAGAGGATTGAGGTGGTGGAGGTTGTCCTATCTGCCTACTTCGAGCACCTGCTATCCTTTTAAGCCCTTCTAATTGTGGCCTCGTACCTATAATATCACAAATATAAAACAGGAGCACAGATTACAAACCATTTAGGAAAGAGAAAAATATTTAGGTATAATAGTACATTGTATTTCCTTTCAATTTCCTAAACATAATTTAATACGGGATTTTACTTCAAAGAGGTGAAGTTCTAACATGTAGTTTTGGAGATAATTATAGTTACATATTGAAAATGAGTACTTTCCCTAGTATTCAAATCATTATTGGCAATTTTATTTGTATGTACAAAAAAGTTGTTAAACAATTTATGAAAATAAAACTTAAAAAGATTAGGAAGGATTATATTTCAGAGTTGATTTTTATCCAACTACAAAAAGAGCCATTCTAACAGATTTTGACAAAGCTGACAAAATCAGTTCAGGTAGTCCATGATTAAAAATATTAATTTTAAAACCTAGTAAATAAATTTTATGGATTGATTCAGTTCTTAAAGGAAAACAATTCTATTGCTGAAATTCATAGGCACTGTTTCGCAGAAGTGAAACAGTGATGCCATTTATTTCTAGACAAACGAACATAATGGCCATTCATCTGTGATTATAAATTTAATTGATAAAGTGAAATAAAATTGTTTAAACATTATCTCTTTAAAATGTCTCAATTAAGTAAATTTTTTGTGATTTTTGTAGCATTGGTTCAGTTCAATTTACCAGCAAATTTTAATTGATTTTATTTTACTTTGAATTCCCTATAGAAGTTTGTATTATTAATCTGCACATTTGACAAAAATTTGAATAAAACAGCAATATGATTCCCTAAGATATCAGAACTTAGATTTGTTTTCTGAGATAAAGAGATATTTTACTATTAAATGCTAAAAATGTGAAAGCAAAAATAGAAATATAATTTTATTTGGCCTTTCACTAAACTAATCCTATAGAATTAATCATGTTAAAAAGTAATATATTTTGTTTATATAGAACATTTTATAATAAATTAAGATTTTTCATTTACATTAAAGATGTTTGTATAGTTTTATATATAAGCAGGAGCCATTGCTTTGAAAACTACGGTATTGTGTAAAGTTGTTATTCTTTTGCAAATGCCCTGGAGAGGATATCCATGGACAACATCCGGTTGAATATCTCCGCGTCAGTAAAGTATCTTCGAGTAATTCTTGATCAAAAGCTGACATGGAATGCACACCTGGACAATCTGATTCTTAAGGCAAAATGGGCGCTACTGGCAACCAAACGCTTTATTGGAACTACCTGGGGTCTCAAACCTCATATGGCTTTTTGGCTGTATGAATCTGTGATTAGACCCCAAATTACATATGGAGCGGTGGTTTGGTGGAAGAAATCATGCCAAACTGCTGCTGGTATCAAGCTAACTGGTCTACAACGACTTGCATGCTTATGTATAACTGGAGCTTTCAGAAGTAGCCCTACAGCAGCTTTGGAGGTGCTCCTTGGACTTCCGCCCCTAGACATTCACATAATGTCGGAGGCAAGGAAGTCGGCATACAGACTAATAAGTGTGAACGAATGGCGGAGGGGCATGCCAGGAGCAGGACATTCCGACATTGTGAACACTGTACTTAAAAACTCGGTGTTAGACATGGTGACTGATGCAATGCATACCGAGTATGTTTTTTATAGACCCTTTACAGTAACCCTCGGAACCCAAAAAGACTGGAAAGGAAACATCAAACTGGGATCTGCTACAGGAACTCTAGTCTGGTACACAGACAGGTCTTTGATGGGCAGCAATTCTGGCTATGGCGTATACAGCACTTCACCAAGGACGAACATTAGTGCAAGTCTTGGGACGTTCTGCACAGTCTTCCAAGCAGAAATCTTAGCAATTACTGCTTACGCTCACTTAGGATTGTCGAATGGATACAGGAACAGACATATTCTAATACTTTCTGACAGTCAAGCAGCACTTAAAGCGCTGGACTCAGTACAAGTCACATCCAAACTGGTGAAGGAGTGCCTCTCAACACTAGCCAGACTCTCCACATTAAACATGGTGGAATTGAGATGGGTGCCAGGACACCGTGGCATTCCAGGAAATGAGATGGCAGATGCTCTTGCAAAGAAAGGAGCATCTACACCATTCACGGGGCTAGAACCAATGTGCTGCATTAGCCGTAGCATGGCAAAGAGCGCAGTAAAAAACTGGGCCAGGGAAGAGCAACGCCAGAGATGGTGTAGATTACCTGGGCACATTCAGAGTAAACGACAGATCAAGGGACCAAACGCCAAGCTTACTAAATCCCTAATCAAGTTAAACCGACCACAACTCAAAAGAGTTGTGGAACTCATTACTGGACATGGCCAGTTCAGGAAACACTTAGCAACATTGGGAATCCTTGAAGGCGACCAACGCTGTCGGCTTTGTAATCAGGCAGAAGAGTCAGCAAGCCACGTCATATTTGAGTGCGAGATCCTGGAGCGTAGGAGGAGGAGGCTCTTTGGAATCCAGCAAACAGGGGACGAAGAAGACACATACTTGGTGGAGAAAATCCTGGACCTCACAAGGGATACAGGCTTCTAACGTGCTAGGCGCGGTACATAGGGGGCACAATAAACCAAAGGTTGACGTGTAAGGAGGCCTTCTCAAAGGAGGAATCCACCCCAATATAATCTAATCTAATCTAATCTATGTAAAATTTTAACGAGAATTAATAGAGTTTACGGATTTTTGAAACAACTGTCCACAGAAGAACTATTTTCAGATTAATATTTACGATATAACGTGCATTAACCAAGTAAATTTGCATATGAATTAATAAAATTC
Source organism: Philaenus spumarius (assembly GCA_018207615.1). Taxonomy (NCBI): domain Eukaryota; kingdom Metazoa; phylum Arthropoda; class Insecta; order Hemiptera; family Aphrophoridae; genus Philaenus; species Philaenus spumarius. The sequence continues at coordinate 10,660 of JAGFPH010003354.1, read as the reverse complement.
TGATACTCCATAGAGAATTTCGTCCTGAATTTAAAAACTTTTTAATATTTAAGGTCCGATAAACGCTTCGCACTATACAAAAGATTTTCCAACAAGATGAAACGATTATCGCTCTAATTTACTATAAACTTTATGCGTAACTTTGTATATAGCCATAATCGTTAAATGGTCTAACAATTTTATTGTTATAGGAACCTCATTTTTTTACATTATACTTATAGATATATATTATATTATCTATATTTATTTAGTATACATTTTATTAAAATCATTTAATTATTTTAAAATAAATTCTGTTTTTACTGAAGACAGAGAATTACTCTTGCTCTAATTTACCGTATGTATAACTTTTTATAGGCCTAATCGTTAAATGGTTAAACAAGTGTTTATGTTATACCTATAAACATGTTGTGTATTTGTAGTATACATTTTATTAAATTCAGTTGAATATTTTAAAAGAAATTTTATTTTTACCGAAGAAATGTACACTTTCAGTTATTGAAAACGCGTGTTCAGTAAAACCTTATTTTCTCTAAAACTATTTAATAATTTTTAATGAAATTTTATGTACTTATAAACAATGTAAGTATTAACATGATATATCAAAATTAACACAATCCTTATATATAATTCTGTAAGCGAAATTTTAGATTCAAAATTGTGGGAATTTGGTAAATCGGAGGATTATGGGAGAGGTAACAAATTAAAGGTATTGATTCAAGGAACGAGGGAAAAATAAAAGTTTTTTCTAAAATTAAAAACTAAGGGGTTTTCGGGGTCTCCAAAAAACGAAAAATCCCAATAAGAAATACATGAGAATTTAAAAACATCTGCTTTGTTTACATTAAAACATTTGGTATTAAATAAATTAAAAACATAAAACAGCTGTTCTGTAGTTTACATTAAAACATTTGATCTACACTAATATTATAAAGAGGTAAAGTTTGTTTTTTTGTTTGTTTATATGTAGGGGGTAATCTCTGGCACTACAGAACCGATTGAAAAAAATAGTTTTACTAATAAAAAGCTACACTATCCCTGAGTAACATAGGCTATAATTAATTTCGATAAAAACCTTTTTTTATTTCAATATGTATAAATTAATCGGAAAAATTTCTTAGGTTAGGCCTAGAATGATAAACCAACACATGTATTTACATTTATTACCATAGCAACCAATTGAATAAAACAACAGATACCGTAATATAACTGGTTGCTCCAATATTTCCATTAACAGCTGATTTCAAAATTTGAAGCAATTATTTTTGTATTTCTAGCTTTTAGGTTAGGGTTTAAAGGTGTAGACCTGAGCCTTGCTGGTTCTTTTAACCATTATTATATCTGATGTTATAAAATATACAAAACAATTTGATTTGAACATTTAACATTATTTACTATCTTAGTTTTGAGGTTATTATTAATCCTACACCTTTATTATAAATAAAACATAACATATGTTTTTGGAAGGTTCCATTGGGGGTTGGCGTGCGGAGCACGCAGGGGTCTCCCCTAGTACTTTAATATTTAAATATGCAAACTAACCGTTGTATACAAAACAAACCTATCAAAACCCAGTATGCAATAACTAATTCAATTCAAATCCCAGTATTCGACAACCGCATTTAACATTCTGATAAAATGTGTAATGGCTCAAATTTTTTCACCGAATGTACTTCAATTATATGTGTATTATATTTCATTTAGATCTATTAACTAATTTACAAGAAAAATACATTTAACCGACTACGCGCTAGCACTAATATAAATGTAAATAATTATGGTTTATTCATATTTGGCTAATAGAGTTTTACAAATAAATACAATAATGACATTTTATCGTATCTAGCTGAATTTTTCACAGAATGTGCATACATATTTTATTTATACGTGTGTTAAGTTTAATTTAAATCTATTAATTAAATGGTTTTTACCGACACCACTCATAACAAAACATAACCGAAGGACTATTATAAATAATGAAATTTGATCGTAGAAGTCTCATTTTTTCACAAAATGCGTATTATTATATGCCTTATTTATACGTATGTTAAATTTCAATTAAATTACAAGAAAAATGTATCTAACCGACACCACCACAACCAAACATAATCAAAGGACTGTGACATACAGTTTTAATTTAAAATAATAACATTTAATCGTAGAAAATCTTTTTTTTCACAGGATGTGTATATCTATTTATATACATGTTAAGAATAAATATAATAATTATGTTCTTAAATTAAATAGAATAGTTTTGTTTATTTGATGGCGCTATCGTCACCTCTAAAGCCATTACGGTAGTTTACAGTGTTCTCCTTATTGATTTCTTGACGATTCTAAACATTTAATAACACTAAAATGGCACAACTAATTTATTTCATATAAGAAATCGTTATTCTAAATTTGTTCTAGAACTTATACATGTGTTCAGAAAAATGGTTTTAAGAATTCAGGACGTGATTCCCCACATCAAAATAAGATGAAAAGTTCCAATAAATATATGTCCAAAAATGCTTCATTTTCTGTCTAGCCGCCATTTTGATTTTTTTACAGAATAATTTATATCTAGAGAAATGTTTGACTGATTGAGTTTAAATTTACCATGTCAATGATCTATCTCAAGAAAAATAAACAATTATATCCACAATCATGAGTCTCAAAATGGAGGCTGTTTGAAGATTTCAAACTTAAATTAAGGTGTTAAAAACCATACATTTTAACAAACAATGCTATGCCAAGACACCTTTTTTGTAGCCCTTTTGATTCCCTATCGGATGGTGTAACTTTCAAAACAATCGGATGAAGGATAATAGCTAAGTTAAAGACATTAACATATGTACATTTAACTACACTTAGTATGATCAAATTAAACTGAAAATATGAATTGATACTGCCCATCTGCTTTACCCTAATTGAACTGGCATAAAGGCAACACATAAAGAATAATAAAAATTCAGTAAAATAAACTTTGAATAGTTTTACTTACCCATTTGTAAATGATATTGTAACAGGACATCTACAAGTTTGTCCTGAAAGAAAATTTCACTATTAGTAAATTTTCATCAATAACAATATAGGTACGGTACCTAATATTTCTAGTCGACACACAACACTTATTAAAGACAGATCTAGATCTGAGGGGCCCTTGGCAATATAAAATGCCAGGCCTTCCTTGGTTAGGGCGGGAGACTACCAAGGAGTTTTATGATTTTATTATTTAAAAGCAAATTTGTATACAATACTTTTCAAAATTTTAAGCAATATACTGTGACTAAACAGTATAGGTTAGTCCTCTGGTTTATTTTATTCTAATTATATAAAGTGATAATACGACGAAATATTATAATCATACAAATATTATAATCATACTGTTATCGGCAACATAGCAACATACTGTGACTAAACAGTATAGGTTAGTCCTCTGGTTTTTTTAATTCTAATTATATAAAGTGATAATACGACGAAATATTATAATCATACAAATATTATAATCATACTGTTATCGGCAACATACTGTAACTAAACAGTATAGGTGAGTCCTCTGGTTTTTTTAATTCTAATTATATAAAGTGATAATACGACGAAATATTATAATCATACAAGTACTATAATCATACTGTTATCGGCAACATACTGTGACTAAACAGTTTAGGTTAGTCCTCTGGTTTTTTTTTAATTCTAATTATATAAAGTGATAATACGACAAAATATTATAATCATACTGTTATCGGCAACATACTGTGACTAAACAGTATAGATTAATCCTCTGGTTTTTTTAAAATTCTAATTATATAAAGTGATAATACGACGAAATATTATAATCATACTGTTATCGGCAACTTTTTTTTTACCAATATGAGAAGGTAAATTTACTATTCGATCCTAGGCTGGTATTTTTATAGATAACGACAATGTTTTACATTCTACTGTTAAATGTTGAATACAGGTAAACATACTGTGACTAAATACTATAGGTTAGAACCTTTAGGCTACTTTTTTAAAATTATTCTTGCATTTCGGTTTTCATTGGTTAGCCTAGGGTCGAGTAGTAAATGTGCGCTCATCTACCTTAAAATTTTCCCCATATATGAAACATTAAGCTGTTCTTAAACTATTCAGGTATCATGTGTATTTATTTAGAAGTTGTTCGTGTTTTTTAAGTTTATAATTTAAAAGTGCAATTGAAATTAGAAAGTATAATGTACAAAGAAGTTTTGAATAATAATGAGGGTGCAACTTTACTATTCGACTCTAGCCTAATATTTTTGCAGACAATGACTTTGTTTTACATTCTACAGTTAAATGTTAAATACAGGTAAACATACTGTGACTAAAGACTAAATAGGTTAGATTAGAACCTTTTAGGTATATTTCTTATTATTATTTTTGCATTTCTGTTGCCATAGGCTAGCCTAGAGTCGAATAGTAAAGTTGCACCTAATTGCAGGCTATTTTATTTTTTTATGATGTAAAGTTGTAGTTGTTTAAAAAAATAAATTAATTTATGATTGCTATTTGTATTTTAATAAATTTGGAATGTAATGTAAGTTACAATTTTAGGCTATTTTTGTTTTATAGGCCTATATATAAGGTTGTAATTAACTGTTCTATTCAAATAAATTTTTAATTTTTGTTTAATAATTTTATAGGTTTACAATTTTGAATTGATTACAATGTTATTTAAGTTTTATTAGAATATGTTAAATTTGTGTGTAGTATTCGAATAAAATGTGTATTACTTTATAGTACACAATTTTGGATGTATTTAATAAATTTAAAATATGAATTACATTTTGTAGTTTTTTTACTTTGCATTATTACCTAATTTTGATTAGTATTTGTAATAGTTTTCGTCAGTTAGTAATTATTTTATTAAATTTGAATCGTAATTTTGATGTAGAACTAGGCCTACTCGCTTCATGACGCGCTTCGGTCACCACCTTTCCATTGGTCAGCACAAAATTCGAAGTTTTTTAATTTAAATGTAAAAAAACCAAGTTTAAAAATTCACTTCGCTTGCCACTTCGCTTCGCGATTTGGGTCCTCCGATTTATTAAAAATAAGAATTTTGAATTTACTTCGCTTCGCTTCGAGCTTCGCCTTGCGACTCGCTTTGGTCAGCACCGGTCCATTAGTCACCACAAAATTCGAAGTTTTTTAATTTTAATGTAAAAAAAAAACAAAGTTTTTATATTCACTTCGCTTCGCCTCGCGATTTAGGTCCTCCGATTTCTAAAAACAAACATTTTGAATTTACTTCGTTTCGCTTCGAGCTTCGCTTTGCGACTCGCTTCGGTCCGCACCGGTCCATTGGTCACCACAAAATTCGAAGTTTTTTAATTCAATGTAAAAAAGACAAGTTTCAAAATTCACTTCGCTACGCGTCCTCCGATTTATTATAATTTTGAATTTACTTCGCTTCGCGACTCGCTTCGGTCCGCACCGGTCCATTGGTCACCACAAAATTTGAAGTTTTTTTATTTCAATGTAAAAAAAAACAAGTTTTAAAATTCACTTAACTTCGCCACTTCGGTACGCGTCCTCCGATTTATTAAAATTAAGAATTTTGAATTTACTTCGCTTCGCGACTCGCTTTGGTTCGCACCGGTCCATTGGTCAGTACGTTCCGAGTTTTATTAATCCCCGATATATTTAGAGGATGTCAATGAAATCCATCTGTTGTATTGAACTAATATAGGTATAAACTAATGTAATTAGTGTAATTTACCCTCCCTACCCTGGTATTAATGCCCAGCAATAACCGATACGTAACCTAGCGTCCAGGCCTAGATAATATGACTTTAAAAAAATTTTAAATAAATATATTTAGAGGATGTCAATGAAATCCATCTGTTGTATTGAACTAATATATGTAAAAACTAATGTAATTAGTGCAATTTACCCTCTCTACTCGGGTATTAATGTCCAGCAATAACCGATACGTAACCTAGCGTTCAGGCCTAAATAATATGACTTTTCAAAAATTTAAAATAAATATATTAGAGGATGTCAATGGAATCCATCTATTGTATTGAACTAATATAGGTATAAACTAATGTTATTAGTGCAATTTACCCTCCCTACCCCGGTATTAATTCCCAGTAATAACCGATACGTAACCTAGCGTCCAGGCCTAAATAAAATGATTTTTCAAAAATTAAAAATAAATATATTTAAAGGTAATCAGTGAATTCCATCCATTGTATTGAACTAATAGAGGTATAAACTAATGTAATTAATGTAATTTACCCTCTCTACCCCGGTATTAAAGTCCAGCCACAAGCGGTACTAACAGATACGTAACCTAGTGTCCATGCCACTAGCCTATTTTTCTTGTCGGATATATATTTGTTTCTTTTGACAATCAAAACATATTGTTCACTTTACCCAACACAAATTTCAGCCCTGTGCTATCTGCTAGAATTAGACATTTGTTTAATAGAAATATTACTAGATTATATTAGATTCCACAAAAATCTCAACATCGATTTTTTTTTGAGATCACTATAGGCCTACTTTCTCTATACTATAGGCCTATTATAGTAAGAAAGTAACATATATTTTGAGATTAGGAGGTTTAGTTATACATAATAGTTTAGTTAAGCCTAAATATAAATTATACACGGACGTAAATTATAAGCTACGTCCATCTTCTTAAAAAGGTTAACAAGACTGGAAACAATTTTGTTATTTGCATCATGATATTTGGTTTATTTATGTTACCTTTTTTATATACTTCTTCATTCCTAGATGAAGGCCCTTGGCGAATACAATTAGATCATTGTATCCAATATCAGTCAAATCCTTTCGCATAAATTCTTCCACAGTTTGCTATATATAAAGCAGTACAAGTAATTAAAACGTTTCCTTATAACAATTTTATTATATATGCTCAGACTCACAAGCGGCAATAATAGAAATTAAAGAATGTATTTCTAAAGGAGAATATAAAGAAAGAGAATTAACAGGAAATATAATAATAGAGGTAACAAAGGTATTTATTTACTTTAACTTGTCAATCAAAACTACTATAAACACACAAACCTGAACTTTTTTCTTAATAAATATAGTATTTATACACTTCACTGATACCGGGAAACCAATATTTAACCATCTTCAACATGTACAACATTAAAAACTTTCAAATCAAAAGTTCGTTATGGAAATTTACTTTGTAAAGTGCCGACATGTTTTTCTTACCGTCCTGCCAGCGTTGCCGGATTGTTCTTGTTCTTTTTTGTGTAGAAACGAACAGTTTAGGCAAGTCATTAAAATTATAAATAATGTGATAATACGACGAAATATTATAATTATATAAATATTATAATCATACTGTTATCAGCAAAATACTGTAACTAAACAGTTTAGGTAAGTCCTCTAGTTTTTTTTAAATTCTAATTATATAAAGTGATAATACGACGAAATATTATAATTATACAAATATTATAATCATACTGTTATCGGCAAAATACTGTGACTAAACAGTTTAGGTAAGTCCTCTAGTTTTTTTTTATTCTAATTATATAAAGTGATAATACGACGAAATATTATAATTATACAAATATTATAATCATACTGTTATCGGCAAAATACTGTGACTAAACAGTTTAGGTAAGTCCTCTAGTTTTTTTTATTTTTTATTCTAATTATATAAAGTGATAATACGACGAAATATTATAATTATATAAATATTATAATCATACTGTTATCGGCAAAATACTGTGACTAAACAGTTTAGGTAAGTCCTCTAGTTTTTTTTTTTATTCTAATTATATAAACTGATAATACGACGAAATATTATAATTAGTCATGTAGACAAATTCAAACCTCCACTTTTTTTTTATATTTCTCACATGAGGCAACCTTTTCTATCTAGTGTCCTTGATTTATACACACCTTATTCAGTACAATAACCTATTGTTCAATTTGGCAACGTTGATAAATTTCCATTTTAAATACGCAGTTATAGTGTACTTTCTATTGTTCGATGTATTTGCTTTGGTAAAATACATTTTGTTACATTATTTTCAAATTTTTTGCTTTGTGGATACTTTTGGGGTTAATATTGTTTACTTTATTTTATTCTTACATGTTTGGTGTATGTGAAGTGATTTATTTTGTTATAATTACGTCAAATATCGCGGAAAAGTCGAAACTTAACCTATACAATTTCAAGTTTTATTTCTTTCATAACTCCTACAAATATTATTTCCCGGGAAAATTTGTGTTGTTTCTACAATAAGTTAGATGTGTTCTTTCATGTTATATCAAATTCCCTTAGAAATTGATTGACAAGTTGAAGTAAATTTTTACCCAATAGCTTTCTTCAGAACTGTTAATAATCCAATAGCCTATCACAAAATACCAAATTCTTAGAACATTAAATTGATCACTAAATTCAACAATAAACTACATATAAACTCAGCTACAAATTACTACCTTTACTATGTAATCCAGTATATGAGTCGCACCTTTAAACAATTTGTGACATACAGATCTCAAGTGGACATCTCTTATGACTATTGTGAACAATCATCCATAAATAATTTGAATCATATTTTCTTTGTAACTAACCTCTCATTACTGTATCATCAAAATTGTTTATGAATTGTCCATTAATTTTTAAGAACACTTTGTATGTCTTCTAGTCTTATGTTTTGTTTCTAGTCTGAATTCCATAAGTAGGCCTAAATTCGATTTTAATCAATAACTTGTTATTTAACAATTTTGTGAATTAAGTTTCTTTATTGTAATAAATATTTATCATATGTTACTTATAGAAATGTCACTGTATAAACCCTGGACCGATCTTCTTGGTCAATTCAAATCCATAAATCTTTCAAAATAGAGATGTTGTTCTTTATCCACAATTAATTTATAAAGAACGAGAGCTACTAAACTATTGTCTGACACCTCAAACTGACTTATAAAACCTAATACTTGTTCTGTCAATTCATACTTATTACTATAGGTACATTTTGAAGATGTTAAGACAAAAGTTTCATTAATTTTATTTTGTCATCTTGGAATAATCCTACCTTAATATGGGGCAACATTTAAAACAAAATTTGCTAAAACGTGCAACTGCAATGATACATTGAATTAAAGTTTAATTTTGTTAGTTAAATACATAACTGTAGATGACTCGGTTTTTTAAAATATTCAAACTAAATAAATATATATTAAATATTATATTATAAATATAAATATTATATAACTAAATATATATATAAATTCAATGTATGTACGTTTGTCCTTTATGCGTTACCAAACCGTCCATCCGGTTGAATAACAGAATATTGTACATAAATATATTACCTCTAAAAGATTAGGCTCTGCTTTTATTGGACAGTCATGGGACAATGCTGATGCAGCTTCTAATTTGGGTACAAGATCTGGACTTAATACTTCAGGGAAATGCAAGTCCTCGGTTCCTTCTACCTCCTGGAACGTATCATACATTAGTTTACAAACAACGCAATGGCAAATTCAAATGAAGGATAAAATTAATTTTACTGATTAAATTGATGTAATGGGTTTGTTGAATGAAAGATAAGCAAAAGCTTTTAGCTTTTAGTCTTAGCTTTAGCTTTCACTATTAAGTCAAAGCTTTTATTCTTAGCACTTGGTTAAAGTGAGGTGAATAACCTTCAGCTAAGTCTAGTTATCAAAAGCTAAAACTTTTAGTAGTGTGTTTCGAAAAGCCATGGAGCAATGACAAAAAATAAGTTCTGCTCCAAATTGGGTAAAACAGCGATAGGAACCCATGAGATGTTGGTGCAAGTGTACGGGCAGGATGCTATGAGTAGGAAATGTGTGTAAGATTGGTTTTCGCTTTCGCGGTGGCAAAGAATCTGTGGACAAACCGCGTTTGGGATGACCATCCATAAGCAGGACGCCAGAAAACATTGACGTGTGCGAACGAATAATAAAATCTAATTTGAACTACTTACGTCTGTGTTAATGTGTTTTTCTTTACACTACGGCCGTTTCGGCTTTTTATTCAGCCATGATCACGTGTTGGTATCTGTAGCGTTATTGTACTTCGTCATTTAAAATCACAATTTACATATTCTGACATTTAACAATTAAAAACATTTAAAAAAACAAAAAAAAAAATGTTTATATTAAAAGACCGTTCACAACACTGTTTTTTTATATACATTCACTTAATCGCATGCGACTATTCACGGGTGCGGCTGATGTTGAACTAATGTATGTGTCTATCATTTGGTGTTTCTAATCTTGTTAGGAGATCAAATAACTGGTTTGATTGAAAGTTTTGTTTATCGTTTAAAATGTCCGTCGGTGTATTAATCCTGTGAGTGTATATTTCATATTGTTCCTGTACATCCATATATTTGCCTCCAATTAATAGTAAAATTAATAATAAAAAACCAGAAAATACTATAGTACAAACACACCAAATTATACCAATAAAAATTGTAAAGAAATAGTGCTATTTGTTTGGTATGAGAATAGGTTATCATTTATCAGAGGAACAGAAGAAAGCAGATAACCAAAATATTTTCTCTGATATTCATCTAAGGTTGTCAATTGCATGCAAGAATTATTGTAAGCGACCAATCAGATAATGTTTATTTTTTCGTATCTTGTTTACAGAACAAATATACTATTGCAATTTTTTAATCAACATACC
>JAGFPH010003353.1:124331-148677 GCA_018207615.1 Philaenus spumarius | reverse complement strand
GTAACTGTTTTTGTAATATATATCAGGTAGAAAAATACTAAAAAATTATAATAATAATAACAATACTTTAAGGCAAATACCACTAATTTGGGGAAAGTAGATATTTAAACGTACAGATGATTTACTTTCGTTTTTCCTGCTTAGTATTTATATATACATGTATTGTTTAGTAATTAACATTGAACCTAAACTGTAAAGTTAGATAGAATAACGCGTATAACAATACTCGTTGAATTAAATCCGTTTTGTTTACCCATCAAACTGCATTATATACCCGTTACCCACTGAAATCACGCGCGCACACACACAACCGCTCGCACTTCACCAAAGTCACTCTTATTGACTCCGTCTTCAAAGACTCTAGGAACAGTATATCTCGTAACTGGCACGTCACGAGGGAGGGGGTTCCAAGTTATGCTCTATTTCCACCGTAGAGAAGGGGTCGGAGGAGAAGGGTGGATTTGCATGTTTCGACCAGATCCGGATTTCGACCAATAGGAGACCGCTACACGTAGGGTTGGGGGGTAAGTTTACCTTCGAACGGAATCGTGGTGTGTTAATTGTAAATTGTAAAGGATGGTGTAACATTGGTCTGGTAACGCCTAAGTTGTCCAAGTTATGTTGAGGCGCATCTTCATCTATGGCTAATGGATTTTATGTTGAGGCTTACGAGGATAAATAGAACGGGGGCTTAGTTCAACGGCAAGCTATGTTGCGCAGTTTATTGGAATTCGCTTTGAAACAATACGTTTTAAATAAAGGCTGAAACTTGTCTAAATATATATATTAATAATTCATATTAATATATACATATACTAGCTGAATACCTGTGCTTCGCTAAAGGGAATTTGTTTTTTTCTTCTCTATGTTAAATAATTGTAATATTTTTCTCTCATTTTCTTCAATCTATTATTTCACGAAAGTGAATTATTTTACATGTATTTTCAATTAGTTTGGTACTTATTATTCACTGGCTGCCCGTCAATCGTCTTATTCATGGTATGTGTGCTGAATAAATTAAACCAATTAAAAAATTAAAAGATCAGAGTGAAGAGCGTCTTTTTTTCAACTGCTAAATCACGGTCTTAGCTGGATGTTTGCATATCACCCAAATAAGTCTTCAATATACGAATGCATAGATTGGAATAGTTTTGATCAGCTTTTATGTCTAAAGCATTTTCTTAAAATTAATAAGTGCCGAATTTCAGCTCTCTAGCTATAATTAAAGAATAACAATTGATATTTATTGTTTTTAGGGGTTTTTATTACATTTTCACCCCTATAGCAGCACTTAACAAAATGTAAAACTCATTTACTCTTTATGTGTTTTGTAAGAAATAAATGCACAAAATTTCAGCTTTAAGGAAAGTAAATAAACAATATTGGTTTTTTTTTAGGGAATGTGTCAACCCGTAAAGGAAAATATTTTAAAGTAATATTTTTGTGCGCCTCTAGAGCCTATGAGCAATATGTGTACCAAATTTCACGATCCTAGATGGTATGGTTTTTGAGATACTGTAATCAGTCAGTGAGTGAGTGGATTTTAGATTATATATATTTAGAAAACCCCAACAGAAAGCTTGATTATGCGTAAGTGACAGTTTTCTTATTAGAAACGTCATCGTTGTTTTAATTCCTCACATATGAAATAAAAATACAAACTGTTAAAGTTCGGAGTACGAATTGAGTATATACAGGGTGTTTGAAAAGTCTGGGTACGGCTTAATATCTCAAAATGTACGAGTCTTATAAGATAGAAATAAAAGCAGTTATTCACAACCATAAAAGAAGAACTTTTTGGCGAGTTTGAAATTTTTTCCACCATCTTAGATCCGCCGTCTTCGAATGAACTTCATTTTTTTAAATGGGAAGGTGGTCATGTGATACATCATTTCAATGTAGAATTTCAAGAGAAAATCAACTGTGAAATTTGCACATCCATATCTTTAACCGATTCAAAATGGCGACCAAAATCAACGAAATCGTGTTTTCCGATTTTGCCCCACTTTGCTGTACTATTTTTTTTTTAATATTAATTATTCTTCTTTTTGGATTTAGAATTAAATAAGCTTTCAAACGATATGCTTACAACGATATTTGGGAGTATTTAAAAAAATTTAGTTACAACCATTTTGATTTTTTCAAAATTTATTTCGAGTGGTTGAATTAAATACAGTTGTGTAGCATGTCGTTTGAAAGCTTATGTAATTCTGAATCAAAAAAGAAAAATAATTAATATTTTAATAAAAAAATAGTACAGCAAACTGGGCCAAAATCGGAAAACTCGATTTCGATGTTTTTGGCCGCCATTTGTAATCGGTTAAAGATATGGATGTGAAAATTTCACCGTTGGTTTTCTCTTGAAATTCTACATCGAAATGATGTATCACATGACCACCTTCCCATTTAAAAAAATTAAGTTCATTCCAAGATGGCGGACAAAAATTTCAAACTTGCCAAAAAGTAGTTCTTTTGTGCTTGTGAATAACTGCTTTTATTTATATCTCATAAGACTCGTACATTTTGAGATATTAAGCCGTACCCAGACTTTTCAAACACTATGTATAATATCGCATATCTAAAACACTGAGAATTGGAGAGATTATAATTTCATGAGATTTGTGTTATCGGGTCAAACTTTTAGTTATTTTTGACATTATTATTTATTATAATATCATGTTTCATTTCATATACCGTGAAGTATATATTATACAGTATACATGTGCTTTACTTTTGGTTACATGTGTAATTCAAAATATGTTACTACTAATATGATGCAAACTGTTTGTCTTAAAGATAAAATTACAAAAAGAACAATTTGTTAGTCGGTGTTTTCATTTTGTAGAACAGTTTTATTTTTATTATTATTATTAGTTCTAAGTTCAATAGAATAATTGATTATTATTGTGTATTATTTGCGATTTGACTCGGTTGACTTTTGACATAAATAAATAATAAAACAAAGGTTTTTTTTGAAGACACAAAAGTAAGATACTTTCTTGTAATTTCTCTGTTAGTTTTTCAGATATTAGAAGTTATATGGCCACTATTTTTAAAGCAAGGAAGATAAATTTGTTATTTTTAGTATATGACTGCCTTGGGTCGCCAAATAACCGTTTTAAAATAAATATGATCCGAATGAAATTTGACCAAATTCGTAAACAATGTACATTTTAATATGCACATGCTCTTTACTACCGGTACAAAATAAATAACACAAAACAGCTTAAGGTGTACATTTTTTGGGTGCTAATGCAAACGTCTATATGACGTGAAAGAAATTTCAACAAATCTCGGTTCAGTCGTTTTTAAGAGATGTCTATTTTGATCTGCGCATGTTCACTATGATTGGCACAAAGTAAATACAACGAAACAGCTCCAGAATATAAAATTATTTCGAATTATTTTTTGTTCCAATGCAAACATCTTAAATTGCGATTTTTGTGACAAATTGTAGACTATTTTAACAGAAACATTTAGGAAGCCTACATAATATATAGACTATTTGTTCTGGTCTATTTGCGTCTCCGCTGCCGCTAGCAAGACTATAAATAATAAAAATCATAAAATAATCATGAACTGAGTTCATACGTATCACAATTTTAGAAAAATTACCTTCACTTTTATTATATCTAAAAATCGTTTTATTTCCCCAAACCAACCAATCTTCCCCAAACAGTGAGGACGCTTCTTTTACGAGGCCGAGGCCGGGATACAAACTCGCGAAGCTGCAAACAAATTCTACTTATACAATTCGTACACAAAGGCAGCTTTTCAACGTTTTCGTGAGAAGACCAATTTCCAGAATATTTGGTTGAAATTCGCTCAAAACACGTCATTGGTTCAGCTGCGTGGTCGATTTATTATTATTATTATAAAGTAAATATATTATATTAAAATTAATTATTAAATGTATTTCAAATTGATAAATTGTAACAATAGATAAACTACTATTTGTTGCTATTTATCTATTTCTATAACAACAGGATGCATCTTATTGATTTTGATTGTTGAAGTTCAGTCAAGAGCAAACATTCACACCGCTCACATCTTTTTTCCAACCACTGTAACATTAGAAGAAGGCCAGCTGAAGACTTAACACTAAGAACGAATAGGTGTTTGTCTCACGCAATAATGGGGAACATAAGCTGTAAATGATGTTTGAAGCATTAATTTTGATGAAGAATTAAGGGAGATATCGCTTAGTGTAAAAAAACACACACATTTTAGAAATAATATATAAGAATTCCTGTAAAAAATTTAAAATTATGGACAAAATTAGGGATTTAGTGGACAAATGTTGGGGATATTGCGTGACTTTTTCGATCTATGCCTTACATTATATACTTATCAGAGCTCCCCCCCCCCACCCAAATTGGATCCAAGTGCCTATGTCCTAATCAGTAATCATTTCCGTAAAAAATTCCTACAAAAAATGTAAAAATTATGAACGAAACTAGAGATTTTGTGATTTGCATTGGCATTACCATGTCACCGCAGGGGTTGGCGAGCGAATCGAGCCCCTAGTCTTTAATAAAAAAGTATAAGTTACAATTTTGTTGTCATCTACGAATTATAATTTAGATGTTCATGAACGATTTCCTTCAAATTACAAATAATTATCTTCAAAATTCTATGAAGGATAAGTTATATTGAAAATTGCTGTATGGAACTGTTTCTTCCTGGTATTGTACACCATTAAAACAGCAACAGAATGGCGTAAACTAGAGCTTAGTATCTTGCTTCGTTTCAAAGTAATGGTACCAGTTAAAGTTATGGAAAATGATATGTATTTGTATTAAACATCAAAACAGGTTATTCATTTGTTATATTTAAGGCCCCCATTCACTTCAAACATTTTGTTGCGCAAACTTGGGTTTGTACAAACAACGTGTTTGCGCAAACATAGGTCCATACACTATGCAACGGTTTGCGCAAATATTCAAAATAACTTTCAGTTTATTTAGTGACATTGTCGGGAGAGGATGTCAGACACGGATGATGCTTGTGCCGCTGTTATAATTGCTTGTTTAACGAAAAATAAAACATGAACAAGGAAGCAGAGGATCTGGATGAAGGAATGGTTGAAGAAGAGAAATAAATTTAATCATGACCGCTGTCTGTGTTTATATGAACTTTTTTTCTTATTTTGACCATAGAACCATTCACCGAAGTTTGGCACTTTACTTATGGGACACCCTGTATAAATAGAAATTAACTAAACTAAAACAAACATTATTATTATTATACAAGTTGAAAAGGGGTGTATGTAAAAACACAATTTCCTTAATCTGCTATGTATGTTGAACACATTGAACAGGTAAACATATTCCACGAAATTTAATGAAACTCAGAATCACATATATTATTTCTCAAGGCCATTTTTTTGTCGGTACGCCATAACTTCCTTAATACATCATCAAATTACAAGAATGAGGCATCATTTTAAAGCTTTCCTTAACCACTACACGGGAAAAATAGACAAACAGCTTAAAATTCATGTTTTAATAACAAAAATTGATTTAAAAAACTTTTATATTATACTCTGTATGTTCCTAATGAAAGGCGCCATCTACTAACCATCTGTTTAACTAGCATGACAGCTGTTAGTTAGATTGTTTACACTGTAAGATTGTATAGGGAAACTGTTATTTATAAACCAATGTAAATAAATAAACTTAATTAACTGAATTAAATCAACGTGTTAAATCAGGTAAATGTAGGCCTACTCCGAACTTGCGAAATATTCGCACGGGTTAGCTAGTTCATAATAATTGTTCATTTGGACTTTTTCTACATATTTGACAGTTCCTTTCCTTCAATTTAATGAGCGAAATTCACTTGGATTGTTATAAATTAGTTGTTGAAATGAAATAATTATGTGAGTGTTTGTTTCACAGTATTTACTGGAGGAAGATTATGCAATACAAAACAAATGTATATACATTTTCAACACCCAGTTAAGAGTTAAACTGAAAGAATATAGTGGAAAATTCATGATATATCAATTACTGTAAAATGATTTATGTAGCATTCAAATATAATAATTACATTTTAATTTAACAGAAGAAAATCACACCGAATAAATACTAGGAAAGATCTCATGTTTGCGTAAACACTACCATACACTTCAAACCTTGTTGTCTAGCATAATTGTCGGTCTCGACCGAAACGTTTGCGCAAACAAAACTGTCAGCCATACATTTCAAACCTACCGTCAAAATGTTTGAAGTATATGGGGGCCTTTAGGAATAAGTACGCTGACGATTCTTGGGGATCCACCTTACTGAATTTTATTTTGGTTCTGAAAAAATCGATTATGATAGAAAGACAAACGAGTTATCCTATAGGTTCAGTTTATCTTTCAAAGTATGGAATATGTTATAACTTGTGAATTAGGCTTACGTATTAAACAAAGAATTACAGGTTTATAGACAAACATTGTTACAATCGGGATTTCAGGAAGCCGATTTCAATAACATCTTGTCTAAAACGTGGACGTAAGGTGACTTCATAAAATCTTTATCCAAAACAGATTAATAATAGTAAAGAAATTAAATGTTTGTACTAAACTGTTAAAGGCTATAACATTTATAGAAAATCTTACGAAAATCGGTTGTACTGTTTCAGCTGTATTGCAGGTTGCCGTGTCCAGGGAATGTTAATCAGGAACACAACTGCGTGCTGTGTATGTGCCTCCTTAGTCACGCTAGTATTGTACACAATCTCGGCTTAAAGTCAGTTACCAACCCACACACACCCTCTCTCGTACACTGCTTTGCTGGATTAATTCATTTTATGTGTTTGTCGAGCGTTCAAGTCTTTCTGTTACGTCACTGTTATTCTTTAAACTGAATGGTTCGACTGTTATCAAACCTACATAAAGAAACCGACAATTTTGTATCTCAGAAACTATTTAAAGCGCAGCAGCGATTCAAATGTTCCGTTCCCCTCACCACTGCGAAATTGTTTCATACCGTTACAAAAAGTGATCCAATCAGAACTGTTATTAATTGCATGTTTGTGGTACCAAGCCACTATTATAATTAATAATAGTACCTTAATAAGCTATATAAAAAATACAGCTGAAGCCAATGGGTACAAAAGAACAATAATTGATAAGTTGATTAATAACCATAAAAAGAAAATGAGCAGAAACCTATAGCATTAGTGATAATATACTGTATCTCGTCTGAACATACCAAATTTTTGCCTAAAGTCCTAAAAAACATTTTCAAAAAAACAACATCACAATATCCTTCCGTATATTTGATTTGACCTCGGATGGTGTAACTTTAAAAAAAATGTGATAATCTATAATAGTTAATTTAAAGATAATGACAGCAAATGTAAGTACAATATTGTAGTATTTACTGTGTTGGTAATACAGGGTGACTATTTTAAGTGTGCCACCATTGGTAAATCAGAAACGACAAGATTTACAGGAAACTTTAAATGGGGGACTTCACCTAATTTTTAGTGGTCATTAAAAATATGAATTTGAAATTTCGAAAATATGCCGCGATTTTCCAATACGGCGGTCAACTTTCGAATTTCTTATGGAAACCACTTTTTATGACGGATTTGAATTTTACATGCAATTTTAAGACTTTTTTATTCTTGATGTTTTTTTTGATAAACTTAACCGTTTAGCCGCTAGGAGCGCTGAAAGTTTCAGAAACTCTTATTTCAACAATTATTAAAGAGGCTTATTTTCAATTTGCAGACAATAAAATTTAACTCAAAGTGCAATATGTTTTACAATGGAATGCTAAAAAGCTGTTGCAATTTCATAAATACTTAATTTTACACAAAAAACCTATTTAAATTACTGTTAAAAAATCGCTAACGCAACCACTGTGTATTGTGTAAGATGTATTGATGTGCGCACGCTTGTCTTTATGAAGATGGGGTACACTTTGAAAACCTGCTTTAAGTCATAATTAATTAATTTAGATTAATTAGTTGTTTGTTTTAAGTTAAAAGCGAGTCTGTTAAAAGTACCTAAATAGCTTACATGACAACTGTACTATTTTTACAGGTTTTTTTCTCCTACATCGTAAAGTTTACATAATACTGTAAGAAACTTCTTTGTATCATAGCAACAAAATGTTTTGGGACACAAAAAGGCAGTCAAGATTAAAAGTCCCCCATTTAAAGTGTCCTGTAAATCTTGTCGCTGCTGATATACCAATGGTGGCACACTTAAAATAGTCACCCTGTATAGGACCGGGTTAAACAAACCAATTATTACACATAATTCAACTATTATCCTTCATCTGATTGTTTTGACTTTGAGACCTTCCGATAGGGAATCAAAAGGTTTACAGAAAAGGTGACTTGATATTTTTTGTTAAAATGTACGGTTTTTGAGTAATTTAGGTTTGACAATTTCCAACAGCCGCCATTTTGAAACGCATGATTGGATTTAATCGCTTATTTTAATTGAGATGTATCATTGCTAGATCAAACTTTATGATAAGTTTGAACTCAATCAGTGAAACCGTTCTCCAGATATGAATTATTTTGCACAAAAAACAAAATGGCGGATATCTGGAAAACGAAGCGTTTTCGTGAATATGTTTAAACTAGCTCAATAAACGTGCTTCGCTACAGGGAATTTGTTTTTTTTTTTTTCATCACTATGATTCATAATTAATTGTAATATTTTTCTCTCGTTTTTTTCGTCTATTTCATGAAGGTGAATTAATTATAACATGTATTTTCAAGAAGTTTGGTATTTATTGTTCACTGGCTGCCCGTAAATCGTCCTCGTCACGGTATGTGTGCCGAATAAATTAAATCAATAAAAAAATTAAAAAATGAGAGAGAAGAGAGTATTTTTTTCAACCGCTAAATCTACATACTGGTAAATCGCAGTCTTAGTTGGATGTTTGCAGATCACCCAGATACGTCTTTAATATGCGAATGTATAAATCGGGATTGTTTTGATCAGCTTAAGTCTAAAATATTTTCTTAAAATTAATAAGTGCCAAATTTCAGCTCTCTAGCTTTAAGGAAAGAATATCAATTTATTTATATTGTTTTTAGGGGTTGTTATTACATTTTCAACCCTTAGCAGCACGTAACAAAATGTAAGACTCATTTAATTTTTATGTGTTTTGTAAAAAATAAATGTACAAACTTTCAGCTTCAAGGAAAGTAAACAAACAAAATTTATTGCTTTAGGGGATGTTTCAACCCTTAAAGGCCAAATATAGTATCTTAGTGCGCTTCTAGCGCCTATGAGCAATATGTGTACCAAATATTTCACGTTCCTTGGCGGTATTAAATTAATATTTATAGATATAGGGGTTGTTACAAAATTTCACCCCTTAGCAGAAGGTGATAAAACGTAAAACTGGTTTTTTTTTTTTATATGTATCTTGTAAGAAATAAATGTTCAAAATTTCAGCTTTCTAGCTTTAAAGAAAGTAAAACAAACAATGTTTAAATCAATGTTTATTATTTTAGCGGTTGTTTCAACCCAAATAGTCAAAAATATTTTTTTAGTTCGCCTCTACCCAATATGAGCAATATGTGTACCAAATTTCTCGTTCCTAACAGGGCTATAGAATATTCTACAGCCCTGCGTTCCTAAGCGGTATTCAATTAATATTTATAGTTTTATTGGTTGTTACCCCTAGCAGCATTTCCTCCTTAGCAGGACGTGACAAAATGTAAAACTGGTTTATTTTTTATATGTATTTTAAAAATAAATGTACAAAATTTTAGTTTTATAGCTTTAAGGAAATTATAATAAACAGTACTTACTGTTTTAGGGGTTGTTTCAAAAGTCATACATTTTAAAATTATTTCTTAATTAGCCTCTAGCGCCTATGACAAATGCGTGTACCAAATATCACGTTCCTAGGAGATATTTCTTTTTTAGATATATAACAAACAATAGTTATTGTTTTAGGGGTTGTTTTAACCCTTACAGGCCAAATATTTTCTTAATGAGCCTCCCGTATGAAAAATGCGTGTATCAAATTTCACGATGCTATGAGGTAGGGTTTTTGAGATATATAACAAACAATATTTACTATTTTAGGGGTTGTTTTAACCCTTACAGGTTGAATATTTAAAAATCCTTTCTTATTGCGCCTCTAGCCCCTATGAAAAATACGTGTACAAAATGTCACATTCCTAGGCGGTAGGGTTTTTGAGATATATAACAAACAATATTTATTTTTTAGGGGTTTTTTCAACCCTTACAAGAAAAACATTTAAAAATCGTTTCTTAGTACGCTTCAAGCCCCCTATGACAAATACTTGTACCAAATTTCACGTTCCTTTGCGTTGGGATTTTTGAGATATATAACAAACAATACTTATTGTTTTAGGGGTTGTTTCAACCCTTACAGGACAAATATTTTTAAATCCTTTCTTAGTGGGCCTCTAGCTCATATGCAAAATGAGTTTGCCAAATTTCACGTTCCTAGGAGTTAAGATTTTTGAGATATATAACAAAAAATATTTATTGTTTTATTGTTTCAACCCTTACAGGCCAAATATTTAAAAATCCTGTCTTAGCGCTCCTCTAGCCCCCTATGACAAATACGTGTACCAAGTTTCACGTTCCTAGGTGGTAGGGTTTTTGAGATATATAACAAACAATATAAAATTTTTAGGGATTTTTTCAACCCTTACAGGAAAAACATTTAAAAATCGTTTCTTAGTACGCTTCTAGCCCCCTATGACAAAAACTTGTACCAAATTTCACGTTCCTTTGCGGTGGGATTTTTGAGATATATAACAAACAATACATATTGTTTTAGGGGTTGTTTCAACCCTTACAGGCCAAATATTATAAATCCTTTCTTAGTGGGCCTCTAGCCCATATGAAAAATGAGTTTGCCAAATTTCACGTTCCTAGGAGTTAGGGTTTTTGAGATATTTAACAAAAAATATTTATTGTTTTAGGGGTTGTTTCAACCCTTACAGGCCAAATATTTTAAAATCATTTCTTAGTACGCCTCTATATGACAAATACTTGTACCAAATTTCACGTTCCTATGTGGTAGGGTTTTTGAGATATATAATAAATAATATTTTTCATTTTAGGGGTTGTTACATTTAATATTTATAGTTTTATTGGTTGTTAATAAATTTTCACCCCTTAGCAGAATCTGACAAAATGCAAAACTGGTTTATTTTTTATATGTACCTTGTAAGAAATAAATGTGCAAAATTTCAACTCTCTATCTTTAAGGAAAGTATAAAAATGTATATTTATCGTTTTTAGGGGTTGTTATCACGTTTTCACCCCTTAGCAGCACGTAACAAAATGTAAAACTTACTTTTTATATGTATCTTGTAAGAAATGAAAATATTACAAAATTTCAGCTTTCTGGCTTTAAGTAAATTATAACGAACAATATTTATTGTTTTAGGGGTAGTTTCAACCCTTGCAGGTCAGATATTTAAAATCCTTCTTAGCCCCTATGACAAATACGTGTATCAAATTTCACATTTCTAGGAGATAGGGTTTTTAAGATATAAAACAAATAATATTTATTGTTTTAGGGGTTGTTTCAACCCTTAGAGAGCAAATATTTTAAAATCCTTTCTAAGTGCGCCTCTAGTGCCTATGAGGAATATGTGTACCAAATTTCAAGTTCCTAGGTGGTATGGTCTTTTAGATACTGTGATCAGTCAGTGAGTGAGTGAGTGAGTGGGTTTTGGATTTTATATATTTATAGAGATTAACTTTCTTTCTTATTTTGCGCCTTAGAACCATTCCCCGAAGTTTGGCTAGAAACTTAAGGGACACTCTGTATAACTAAGTAAATTCTAACCATAGGACGTTGCTACAATAAACTATTACATTCGTTATTATTAATGTACATTACTAATAAACGTACACTCGCCTTTGTAGACGTTCATTACTCACGGACGTACACTCGCCTTTATATGATTTGATTACTCACGAACGTACACTCGCCTTTATAGGCGTTGATTATTCACGGACGTACACTCGCCTTTATATGATTTGATTACTCACGGACGTACACTCGCCTTTATAGGCGTTGATTACTCACGGACGTACACTCGCCTTTATATGATTTGATTACTCACGAACGTAGGCCTACACTCGCTTTTATAATAATTGTTACTCATTGCTTTTTATTTCATATTAATAGATCAAATGATTTAAAAGTTATTAATTTTATAGTGAAGAAATTAATAATCGAATATGTTTATAACGAAGACGACATGTATGAATGTTTCTGAAGTTAAACGAATAGGTAATCTCTTCTTTAAATTTGTATAAGCAAATATATTGATGATAAAAGGTTGTATTTATATGCAGTTTATAACCTCAAAGCAAATATTATAGTGTATATTATGGCATATAGTAAATCTATAAATAGATATTTAAAAAAATAAACTTCACAAGAAATTGTAACGATTGAAGTTGTAAACATAACCCCAAACTATAATATACACTGGGTTTGTTTAAGTATTACAGATGATGGGTGAAATCAGCTGTTATATTATTTGTTGCTCAAGTACGTACGGACGTACACTCGCTTTTATAGGAGTTGATAATATTTTAAGTTAGGTCTAGACTGAACCAACACATGTCTCAACACACACAGACCAATAAAAACGTGCGTTATGGAATTTACAAATAAGAAAAAACTATGTTACATCCTAATTAAAAATAAATAACCCCGAATAATTTTCTAAATGGTTTCTTAACAGACATCGTTGGCTGTGGTTCGGATTCCACGTAAAACTGTAGGTCCCGTCTTCATTAGCCTTAAGTGCAAAACAGCAGGACGTTAAAAAAAAAAAATAAAAAAAATAAAATAAATAAATAAAAATAAATAAGACATTATAATTTAATAGTAGGCCTATTTATTGATAATATACGGTAATTGATAGTGTGAAGCCAATATTAACAGCTGATTTCAAAATATGAAACAATTATTAAATAATTTTATAACTGCTGTTATAAAATATACGAAATAGTTTGATTTGAACATATTTAACATTATTTACCATCTTAGTTTTGAGGTTACTATTAATCCTACACCCTTATCTATATAATTAATACGCTACATGAAACTTTGTCGGTTGAACTCCTCCGCCATTTCTTAACCGATTTTATCCATTGACGTCTCATTGGAAAGAGCGTGTCGCGTAGATTTGCAAACTGGCCTTACATTTTTGAATAAGTCCCTTGGGCTCTGCCCCAGTGGCTTTTAAAGTTCCCATGTTATTCTTATGGAAGGTTAATCTTAAGGAAGAAGAAGAAAGATTTCTTTTGATTTTATCAGGGGCACAAAAAACAGCTGTTCGTATGAAAAGCTTAAAACAGCTGATTTTGATCAACAGCTGATTTTGATCAACAACTGATTTGGATCAAAAACTGAATATAATTTTAGGTTAGGTAAACTAAGCAATAGCGAAGCATTGCCATGTCCACTAGTTATAAATAAAACATAACATATGTTTTTAGGAAGTTCCATTGGGGGTTGGCGTGAGGAGCACTCAGGGATCTCCCCTAGTGCTTAAATATTTTAGAGGCAAATCCTAGGCGAAATCATTAGAGTCGTTTTCGAGAAAATATTTACAAATATACAAATTTTAGAATATGCTAGTGGAAACCCTTGCGTTCTCCGCACGGCAACCCCATTGGAAAATTCTATAATAATGTTATGTTTTCTTTATAATAAAGATGTAGGATTAATAACAACCCCAAAGCTAAGATGGTAAATAATGTTAAATGTTAAAATCAAATTATTCCGTATATTTTATAACAGCAGTTATAATAAAGGTTAAAAGAACCAGCAAGAATCAGGTCTACCCTTTAGTAAAAACCTAACCTGAAAGTTAGAAATACTAATAATTGCTTCAAAGTTTGAAATCAGCTGTTAATGGAATATTAGAGCAAACAGCTGTTTTATCTGTTATTATAGTCAATTTGGTTGCTATGGTAATGAATGTAAATACATTCAATAAATTATATGGGTTGGTTCATCAGTCTAGGCCTAACCTAAGATTTTTTCCAACTAAATTTACAAATATTGAAATAAACAATGTTTTTATAAAAATGAATCATAGCCTATGTTACTCAGGGATAGTGTAGTTTTTTATTAGTAGAACTATTTATTCGATCGGTTCAGTAGTTCCAGAGTTTACCCCCTACATACAAACAAACAAAATTTACCTCTTTATAATATTAGTATAGACAATGAATACAGAATACTATATAGTTTTATGTATTCATTGGTATAGATTAGTTTAGACTAGGTCTACGTACATACATAACAATAATTTTATATTTCTTGGGATTCGTAAACAATCGTGCAAATTCCGCTATTTCCTCTTCTAGGCTCAATTTGTAATATTGCTCAACATTTTGTATACATGCAACACAAGAAAGGTACGTATAGGCCAGTGATTACTTTTAAAATTACTAACCATTGTTTCATATTAAAATTTGTAATTAATTTATAATTATTATTTTCTTTTGTCCCAGTTTAGGAAGCTGAAAGGGAAACATAGCTAATCTTCATTATAATTTATAACTCCTCTGCTATCGTAGACTTAAAAAAATTTCTAGACATTCTTCTATTTACCATTTTAGTTTTTTTTGTTTTTTTTTTTGAGGTTATGTTTAATCCTACACAATTACCAAAAATAAATTATAAAATATTTGTTTGTAGGAAGAAAATTGTTGCAGTTCGAAGGACGTAGAAATCGCGTCTAGTCTGATGTTTATGTTTATTTGTGCAATAAAATTGATATACGTCATTAATAAGAGTTACTAAATCTAAAAGGCATAGGCCTAGTTTAGCTTTCTCGTTGAGGTTGAGGAGATAGCATATTATTCATGATGTCTTTTTTCCGTTAATTTCTCCGTTTCAATAGATCAAATTTGGAAGTTCTTACAAAAACTAGTGCCTTTAGTTGGAAATATGATTTTGGCTTATGTATTTCACCAAAGGAGCCAGCGTGCTACATCAAAACCACATTAAGGCATAAGCTGGTACGGTATGCTTAGAATAATATAGGCTTACTATGTGTACGGTATCTAGCTTAATTTATTTTGTAAGATTAACTTAGGCTATCCAAGAATGCATTTTTTCTAGCGTCTAGGATGGAAATCAGGCTTAGGCCTAGAATAAGCTTCGTATTACACTGTAAATTATTTTATAAAATATGTTTTATAAAAGATGGTATCCATCCACCTATAAAACATTTTGGACTTGTACTAAAAGGTAAAAATGTAGGCCTATCTAATATTTTATAAAAGGTAATGTTATAAAATATATATATTATAAACGATGGCCTATTACATTATCAAAGATCTTGGTCAAAGAACTTTTATAAAAAACATATTTTATAACATATTTTACAATGTAGCGATTTGAAACCTTTTACGTCTAATATATGTTAGGTTAATAGTCGTGAGTCATTCAATTCATACAAATATTGTCTACGAGTTGTTTTGTTCAAGTGATAAGCACCTCAACCTTCAACAATCAAACAATACCTCTCTCTCTCTCTCTCTCTTTCCCTCTACCCTAAGCGAAAACTGCCACTGCGCAATAGGACAGCGCATAGGCCAAGCTGACACATTAACAAAATATTAATTGTCGGGTGCACAATTTGTTTTGCAGGTAAGTTTAACATTTTGTTCGTTAATATTTATAATATTATATTATAATCATAGTGTATACTTTGTGTGCGTAATTTCTGTGTTTGTCAATTTAAAAGTGATTTTAAATTTTGAGGTTATGTTGATTTATAATTAATTCAACGTGCTGATTTAGGCTACACTTACTTTATTGTTGAAATTAGCTCGCTTTATTATCTGACTGTTAGGATGTTAATTGATTGTTTATAATTTTTGCCACGTTTTTATTAACCGTTATTGTCTCTCTGTTTGTTTGTCTGTTTGGTATAAATTTTGCAAATCGGTTTTAAACTAACTTCCCGATGAGCTAGATACTTGAAACTTTAACCGTAGCTCAGAACTGAATGACAATGCAATATTAACTCTTTGTTTTGCATATCTGTTTGTCCGTTCAGTAATTTTTTTTTATTTCCCGGAAAACAACAAAATTGATTGTTATATTATTTGTAGGTAGGTAGGCTATAAAAATTTTCTATTTCAGGTATGGTCAGGTGAACAGAAACCGAAATAAACCTGACATTTTCCAGATGTAGGCATATATGTCATAGTCTCAACAAGATGTTTAAAATAAATTTCTAAATTTCACACACACAAGACTTAGAAGCAGAAACAATTTATAACCCCATACATATTGTCCTGAAAATTTGTAACTGAGTTTTTAATAGCTATGAAAATACTTGTAAGATTTAAAACGAAAAACGCGGAACGCATGCAATAGATGACGTGTAGGCCTAAGGTGTGTAAGGCGGTAGGTGTCTTTGAAAAAACTCGCACAACAGTTCATAACATTTGCAGTGCAATAAAAGATTTTTTACTTTGGTGAACTATTCATGCACCAATTATCTATTACACGGCGTTTTTGGTTCAGTCACAAACTTGCAGGTCAGGATAAATCTATATGTTGCCAGGAGAAATTATTTTATACATTTTAGTCAATTTTAAAAACGTGATATAAAAAGATTTGTTCAAATAATTATTTGTTACTTCTGTTAAAATCGCAGATTGTAATGCTTTTTATCGCAGACAGAGGGGTGTTATAAATTTAACGTGTTATCTGTATGTGGAATCGTAGCTCCCAAACAATAATTGAACCGATTTTGTTTTAGTTTTTGTTTGTTTGTTTAAAAGGTGACTTGATCGAGAGTGTTCTTAGCCATGATTCAAGAAAAACTGTTCAGCCGTTATTACCATTACCCTTACTCAAAAGAAGTTAGGTGAATCGTATTTTTCGTATTTTTGTAGAACGAAGCTAGCTTTATTTTAGGCCTATATTTCAGTAACTATTTCCGTAAAAAATATATAATTACTTTTTTATGATATTTCTAACTTATCGACCTGACGATTCTAAAAGTTTTGTCAACGTAGTATAGGCCTGAAACCATTTTAAATTCTATAGTTTATTTTGCACATGAATTTTCACTTCGCCAACAGAGAAGGTTGGCAGTGTTAAACTATGTATTGAAGTATTGAACATTGATTACATATATTGCTTATTTATTTACAGGATAATATATTTTGAGAGTGTTATTGGAATTATTTTTCATTTTTCAGCAAGTTTTGCTGGGAAAATTCTCAAATACGATCGCTTGATTTTCCAAGTTCCCAGCTCATAGATGGTTGACAAAGTTAAAAGTATTTATTGAATGTTGCATAATTATTTTATATAGAAGATTTCTTTTACAGCGTCCAAATTTTGAACAAGTTGTTGGCTTATTTTCAGCAAGTTTTGCTAGGAAGTTCGCCAATAGGACTATCCTTGTTGTTTCGAATATAAAAGGTCTACTACGGTACTTTACGTGTTTGTGTCCGAACAAAAGAAAAAATGTTGACGATATGTTGTTTGCTTATTTGCAACATATTTATATAACGATTCTGAATGTTTTATTCCTTTACCTATAATAGTTTGAATATTCTATAAGTTTTCGTCACGAAGATGGTTTGCTTCATTTGGAATCAGTTAGCCTATTTATTGTGAGCATTTTCGGATGCAGCCCCCTCCTTTGGGTTATTATAATTTTTGTTTGTGGCAGGCTGCTCAATTGAGTTGTCTCTTATAACACAACTTGTATCAAATAATGTCATCCACTAAATATAATCCAATCTGAATAAAACCAAAACCATTGGAAAGGAAATGTTTTAAACTTTAAGTTTTGTATTCACAAATTTGTTTTAAAACTTACATTTACACAATATGTAATCATCGTTGTAAAATTGTAGTTGTCTAAATCAACTGATGTCGCGTGAGAAAGTACAAGGAACTGACTCAAACTCGTAATTTTTTAAAGGCGCATAATTGTTAGACCCTAGTAAATTGTCAAGACCGTAGTCTCGGTTTAAGACAGCATCTGTTTGAAAACAATGGCAGTTTGTCTGAAACTGAAAAATGACTTTATTGAACGTTATATTGACTAATTTGGAATACATTTTGTGTGTGAACGAGATGGTGAATCTATGGAATACGCTGGGATTAACTACGAAAGTGTATGGTGTATTGAGCTTGGATTTTTGGATACTTATGGTGGTTCGTAAACCAGACATAAGGGACGTTTTCTTCTGTCCTGCGGAGGTGCAGGATCAGTGATGATTTGTTGGATGTGTGTGTAGCGAGACCCTTCGGCTCTGTGTCTGACTCTATTAGTAATTTTAGGATGAAGTTCTCGAGTGTGGGGATTTTGTGCCCTTGAGAGATGGTGACGTTCTTTACGTACCATGGGGAGTTGGTGATCCAACGGAGAGTTTTGTTCTGGAAGAAATCCAACTTTTTCTTCCAAGAAACAGATAGTAGAGAATACCAAGCTGGAGATGCGTACGTAAGTACTGGTCTGATGTATGTTTTGTACATGGACAATCTGATACGAAGTGGTGGTTTGGCGTTTATGACTGGAAGGAGTCTGCCATGGACAGATTTAGCCCTTGATAGAGTTTGCATGACGTGACGGGACAGATTTAATTTAAGGGGGCGCTTCCCTGCCCGCCAATTGAATCTTATTCCCATAAGAGCAATGCTACAGAATAAGTCATTTTTTTCCGTTAATTCGTGGAATAAATTTAAAAATTTGGTTTCATTTTGAAGTACAGTCATATGCGGATGTTGATTGCCGAATACATTTTCAGAAACCGTTTTATTGTTTTCATAAACGTATGATATAAATAGTAAAAAATAGTAAACTTTATAAATTTTTTACTCACTTGCAAAAAGAGATATTGCAAAAATCCTTAGCAATCAACACCCACAATCTATTTTACTTTAAGAAAAAAAATACAGCTTTCGTTTTTTAACAAAAACAGCACAAAAATATGCTTAATAGTGAAGGTATGTTTTGGTTATTTAACATTGAAATTGGTACCCAATATCGTAGTTTTGAATGTGGAGAACCGAGCCTTAAAGTCAATCGTGATTCCAAGGTATCTGATTGACGGGTCCATGCTATGGATGATTTGTTAAGAGTTAATTGGACTTTAGGATATCTACGTAGTGGAGAAAATTGGATGGCTTGCGTTTTGTCTGTGTTCAC
This sequence comes from Philaenus spumarius, assembly GCA_018207615.1. Lineage (NCBI taxonomy): Eukaryota > Metazoa > Arthropoda > Insecta > Hemiptera > Aphrophoridae > Philaenus > Philaenus spumarius. Next base: position 129,507 of record JAGFPH010003353.1, on the reverse strand, counting down.
TGCAATTCTTCAGATCCTGGGCCTTGGCTGCAGAGCATCCAACTGTTGTTGAATGACCGACGAACCATATTCCTGGTTCAGAGTTCTGTAGTAGAACAAAGCGTCATCAGCAAAGAGTCGCAGCGATACTTTGGGGATGACTGTAATATCGTATAGATCATTTGAAGAAAATTTTTTAAATATAAAAAAGTTTTTAATTAGTTAATTTTGTTGAATATAATTTGTAAGATATAAAAATGTAAATGTTTACAAACAAAATCTATTTCCCCATCAATAGCCTATTATAAAATATTTCAGAAACAATTTTTTTGAAAAGCCCTGGTGGTTTCAAACTTTCAGAACAAATACGTTTGACTCCTGTTGTAACTGTGTTTGGGAGCCATCTCGCCTTGTATTGGAACCACCACCATTGTATTTGTTTCCGTCATTGTTATAGCTTAGTCTGTTCCGGAATGTAGATTATATGATGTGTTGTTATTAATATCATTTATGTGAAATTGCTTGATCAGTTGGCATTAGATTTCTTTTTCTCTTTTTTTTAACTTGATTGTGACTTATCATTTCCTTAAGATATGGATAGTAAAGTTTGTTGTATTTCTTCTTGCAGATATTCACAAAGAATCTGTGTAGATCGGCCACCAACAAGAAGACTTTGAAAATAACGTAATACATAAAGTAAGATTTAACATATTATGTTTAGTTTATACAAATTTTGGTTTATGAAACTCTTTGAGATTCATTTGTCAAGTTATACTTTAACTATGGTGATGGTTTTATGTAATATTCCCTCAGAGATAGTGGGGAGTTGGGAAAATAACTATAATTAAAATATTGTTAGCCTATATAATTAAATGTTTTTCTTGTATGTTTCCATGAACAGTAGAATGTGCTTTTTTATATCACTTAAGAATGATATTGCACAATTTCAGTTTTATAACTTGTAGAAGTCAGTTTAATTTGTAGGCCTATATTGTATAGGCGTAGCTACAACCCTTTAGACTGTAGTAGTTGCAATATCTAAACTATCCTGACAGTAATGTTAATAATCTATGGAGTTTTTAGTGTAATAGGCTGAATAGTTTTTTTTAGTCTAGAGGACAAAGAACAAATACATATATTTATAAATGGAGATGAACTATAAAACCTAACTAAACATAAAGATATATGCTTACACACACTTGTTGTACCTTAAAGCACTTTTTACAATTTCACAATCTCTAGGAGACAATGAAAACTAATTCACCAAGATCTGTATCCATTAAATGTTATTCTTTGATAAAGTAGTTATTTTTTATTTCACAAAAAGATATTTTTCACTTTCCCTTTCTATAGCTTGAATAAAACTAAAATTAGAAATAAAAGTTAAAGTAAAAAAGCTTCACTGTTTCATTACAAATAAATTAGGTCCTCACATTTATAAAGTTATACAGAAACTCAAAAACAGATATTGTATAAAAACTAATATGACGTACCGTAGCATTACTGAACAAACAGCTGAGCATCCCACAACGCTTCGATTTCTTTTTGGGCAGTGTACAAAGTAACTATAAACCCAACGATTGATTATTTTACCATAGATTTGTAGGATATAATCTGAAGAATCATTTCGTAAAACTTTCATCCAGATATAGTTAGCAGAGGCCGAGCAATTCAACAGCTGATTAATGTGTCCTAAATTACGACTCTAACCCTTCACAAACTTTCAAATGATTTGTAATTTACTACGCGTTTCAGAACTAGTGTTAATATGTTTTGCTTTTTAAATTTTATTTAAAAGTTTGCATTTTCAATTTATATCTGTGTACTCTAGTTGAATTAAACAAGTACTTTTAATAAATGATGTCATTGATTTGCATTTATACTTCCTTTTAGCAATTTTTTTAACAAACCTAATTCAACATTATTAAAGTATTTAAAAACAGTGTTGTATTGGAATTCTTGCGCAAAACACTATGTGTTCCGAGTTACCACTACGAACGCAAGTTCATAACTAACCAAAGGAAGATACTTTCCTCTGACTGTGATTCTGTAGACGAAGTAGCATCCTCTTCACCGTCATCCTCTTTGATACTGGATGGTGACTTCAACATACCATCTTATGACATGAATACCTCTGTATGTGTCACTGATGATCGATCTAAGAAGGAGCTTCTCGGAAATCTTGCAGAGTTGCATTTCTTGGACCAGATAAATCATGTAAGGAACTTCAGGCAAGTGAAATTGGATCTAGTTTTCAGCAGCATTAAATCTGTAGCCGTCTACCCTGCAGAGGACGCCTGGTTCCAGCCGACCCCCATTATCCTCCTATATCTTTCTCATTGCCTACTGGACGAGGGTCTCCTCCAGCTAGTTATTTTACTTGCCCAAGTCTTCAAAAATGTGATCTCTTTGCTGCTTCAATGTTGCTCTCAACAGTGGATTTCTCTTGGACCAATCCAGCTCCAAGAGAGCTCCAGGAAAATGATTCTTTGCTTGGTAATATTTGTGTTGCATGAAGTCCCTTAAAACACATTGGAACTTCGCCCTTCCCCAAGTGGTTTTCTAAAGAGCTTATTAATGTGGTGATACAGAAGAAAATAGCACACAAGCGTTATAAACTATCGTTTCATCCAGCAGACTATTCGCGCTTCTGCGCATTACGAGATGTTTGTAAGAATCTTAGTCTCACGTGTTACAGAAGTTATCTGAACCATGCAGAGAACTCAATCCCGCACAACCCCATTAGCTTCTGGAGCTTTGTTCATTCTTCTGGTAAATCTCCTGGGATTCCATCTGGGGTTACTCTTGGTGATCGCTCCTCGGGGGATCTGCAGGAAAGGGTTGATATGTTTTCTGAGTTTTTTTCGGCGGTCTTCTCGTGGCCTGTAACTTCATCGCCGCCCTTTGATTTTAATAGTTTTTCTTCTTTGTGAGGATGTCCTTCTCTGTACCAGAGATCTTGGAAGTTCTTAAACGACTAAACGTCATGAAGGGTGCTGGTCCGGACAACATACCACCATCTTTTCTATGACACTGAAGTAACAACCTGGCCTAGCCCCTGACGTTTATTTTCAACTTATCCATTCTACATGGAATTTTCCCTGAGATCCTCAAAATAGGACATATCGTTCCTATACTGAAGAATGGTGATCCATCAAAAGTTGAGAACTATCGGCCTATTATTATCCTTTCATCTGTGGGGAAGGTATTTGAAATGCTTGTACTTTCTCGACTCAAGTTTTTCTTTAAGCCCCAGTCAACATGGTTTTACCTCTTCCAGATCAACATTAACTAATTTGCTGCTATTTGAGGAAGGTATATTATCAGCCATGAGGGCAGGACAACTGATGGACGTCGCATTTTTCGACTTCGCCAAGGCATTTGACAAGGTGGACCACTCCATTCTCATAAGTAAGCTTGAAGCTTGTGGGATCCATGGCACAGTGATTACCTGCAGGGCCGACGCTTAAGAATGAAATTGCCTGGTACGCTCTCCAAAGAGTTTCATCAAACCTCAGGCGTCCCTCAAGGTTCCCTACTAGGTCCATATTTATTCATTGTTTTCATCAATGACATAACGTCCATCTTGTCAGTGGAAGCCCTACTTTTTGCCGATAACGTTAAGATTTTTATGATGGTCTCCAACCAGGAGGACTTTGTACAACTACAGTCTAGTCTCAACAGTATCCTGGATTGGTGTAAAGCACACAATATGGAATTGAACTTTTCTAAGTGCTCTATCATGACCTTTGGCCGACTGCACAATCTACGCTATGTCCAGTACACATTGGATGGTCAACCTCTGGATAGGGTGTTCACTATAAAGAATTTGGGTGTTACCTTCTGTGCCGATCTCTCCTTCAATGATCATGTTTATGACCTATGTAGACTAGCTCTCCGGATGTTGGGGTTTGTCGCAAGGTCGACTCGTTGTATGACAAGCCCTGTTGTTTTGAGAACACTCTATTCATCCTTTGTACATCAGCTCCTGGAATATGCTGGCCCTGTTTGGTCCCTCTATCAGCTTGGCCTGATAGATAAGCTCAAAGCTATTCAGAGGAAGTTCTTGAGGATGGTGGGGATGCGGCGAGGACTGCGTCTGAGGGTGGTTCCATTTGCTGAACTTCAGGCCGAACTTCTTCTTCCTGATCTTCAAGTCAGGCGCGTGGTCACCTATGTTTTGTTTCTAAACAAGATGATAAACGTCCTGCTCGATTGCCCAATGCTCCCCCCCCCCCGGGTGGATTTCCATTTCCGTAGCCCATTAGGGACTCGATCACTTGATCTGTTTGGCAGGCGGCACTACTCTTGTGGCTATGACTCCAGGGTCCAATTGCAAGAATGATGAGGTTGGGAAACCACTTCTGCCACACAATTTATAATTAATTAAAGAGACATAATAAATGGTAAATTGTTGAATATTAGGCCTACATTGTTACTCCCCAATACACTGCCGAAACATATTAAATCATAGAACACCAGATAAATGAATCTTCAACAACTTTTGGTTTTGAATTTATTTTACTCGGTGGGAAATTTTCTCAGCCTCACATGGTAAACCTGCTTGAGGTATTTAATTAATTTCAATATTAAAAATATCTTTTCTTTCATTGGATATTTAATTTTGTTATTTTTACACAATAGAGTGCAATGCAATTATTTTGTGTATCTATTTATGTTATATTATATCTTTGAATATTGTTACTCAAATCAGTTTTGAAAAAGCAACAGAAAATAAAGATAAATTGCAGGCTATTCTAGTAGCAAACTTAAACTAATACACGTAGATGTTAACTTAAAATACAACTTCATAATTAATTATTAATAAACCAATTTGATTAAACAACTGTTCTTTTATCTTTCTGTCGGACGATCATCAATTATTTACAAAACTTCAAGAAGCATTCAAACTTCATGATCAAAAATTGAATAAGGTGTAAAATATTTCTGTTTCAGACGATTACTTGATGTCAGCAGGAAAGAGAACATCAGCATCAACAACATCATCAACCAACACCAACAATGTAATCATTAAGCAACATCACATCATCATACTCAACAACCACTAGCAACGTCATCAGCTATAACCAATATGTCTACTGAGACAGTGTCTTTGACCTTCAAGTATAATGTATGCTACCTTCAGTTGTTTTCTGTATACTGCAAAATTCATCTTCTTTGTATATAAGGTAGGAGT